>OMNN01071798.1:4331-23022 GCA_900302755.1 Chromis chromis | reverse complement strand
GCTGAATAAAAAAATCAGGATTTTCAAACTTAAACTGCGACTGTTTAAAAACCATAAAACATATCAAAACATGGATTTAGAAGATTAATATTTAAAGCCTTGTTCCCTGCTTAAACTTTAAATGAAGGTTATGCTGTAAAGTATGCCAGAGCTACAGGGTTCAAAAGATGGCTTAGTTTTAGCAGTTGTCTGACCGACTTCCCATTCAATTCAAAAGGGACAGTTTTTTTTTGCAAATTTCATAAAAAACGTATGACGAATTGCTAACAAAAGTCATAGCACACCATTCCCAATCGATCCACACGTTCCGATATATAATTTATATGGGTTTTCTCAAAGCTGCAAGACGAGTTACATGCCGAAAATCATGTTGGATGAACACTTTACTAATCCCTTTTTTATTTATTTATTCAGTTTTTTCTTTTTGTTGCCCAGTGGTATTCTGATTCCAGTATTAAGGATGGCCACAAAAACTAAAGGAAAGCAGTGCAACACCTTCCTAACGGTTTCTGTATTTTGTTCAGGCCTTCAACAGCAGTACACTATTTTTATTAGGACAAGATGTAATCCAGTTCATAGTGTTTATTTTTCACATTTTTCTCCAATTTCTCATCATGAACATTGTGTACTGCTTTGTTCTGCCTCGATGTTGATTTAAATTCAAGGCGACATGTGCAGCAGTATAGTTCACCTCAGATGCCCCACCATCTCACACACAGAAGATAAGAAGCTATCATAACACTAGGTAACTTAAGGAGAAGTGGGTCACATTAAGGATATGAACCTCTGCTTTGCTGTGTGTGTCTATGTGTGTGTGTGCTTTCAGCAGTCTCTACAGATAACTCTTCCCTATCTCTACTCCATTTAGCGCCGCCATGCCTCAGTCTGGGTTACACCGACGGCCACCTCAGGGGAAATAAGGATACGGCTCTCAGGTTCCCAGCAGGCCCAACATATGGGAGCTGCTCTCTCATCCAGTAGAGATGAATTCATCCCAAACTCATCTCCTCACACAGATTAATTTGGCAGACATGGCGAGGCAGGTGGAATGTGTTGAGAAGCATCTGTGTGTGTGTATGAGATTGATGTGGATGTTATGCTTTTGTGTATCTCACTTCTGTACCGCTAAAGGCTTGGGTGATGGAAAACGGAATGAGGTGTCAGCCTATTGTTATTTATTGTCATTCATGTCTCACGATTAGTCTCAGAAGTGAGGGAAGGGAAATTTATAATTTACTGTGAAAGTATTGACTTGTGAATCAAAGCTAAGTATATCATTCTAACGGTTTTTACTACACACAAGAAAAGCACAGAGATTAGTACAGATCAAGACTGTAGTCAGGAAGCTGAGGTTAAATTAACGGCAAATTTAAAGGCTATAAAAAAACACTGCGATGATTTAATGTAGTTGGATTAACAGACCATAACTGTAGCTTAATTATATCATTTATACAAGCACATATGTTTTATACATTTTAAGGTAATCCAAGTAAAAAATGTCTAGTTTTTAATTTAGAGCCACTGAAGTTCTTCTGACTTGAAAGCACGATTTGAATGAAAGTACAGCCAAGTGTTCTGGAACTAATCAGAGACAGTTTTAGTAAATTGTGCAATTCACTGTCAAGTTAAATAAGAAGATTGATGCTCTTACATGTCCATATGCTAAATGACAGACAGTAGCCGACTAGCTTAAGCTAGCATAAAGACTGGAAGTAGTGGGAGACAGCTAGCTTGACTGTGTACCAAAAGGACACTGTCTGTCTTAGTTAGCTAATTGCCTATTGGCTGTAACTTCTTATAATTCCGTATTTAGTGTGCAGATGTTCAAATTCTGTTATGCAAACATGATTAGTTACTTCCCAGAATGCAAGGCTGGAGGGTTAAAATTTCCCAGAGACCTGTTCCCTTCTGACAGAATGAGACAGAATGTAACTTACAAGTTGTCTGGTACGATCAAAACGTTCAGAGACTGTTCCTTGTTGATGAGCACAACACTGTCACACAACAAGTGCAAACAGCTACTGTCAGTCAGAATCCTATGAGATGTTCCACTCAACACCAGGACTTGTGTTACATGAGTATTTGTGGCAACTGGTAGATGCACATTTGCAATTTCCTCAAAATGTAGAAGAGAGCAAACATCACACTCTTCGTCAGCCAGCAGCCAGGATGAGCCAAGCTTCATGTTGAGGATCCTCGCTGGTTGACGAGAGATGGGTCAACATCTAGGACCCAGAGACCAAATAATAAATAATAATGCATTTTATATAGCGCTTTTCTAGACACAAAGACGCTTTTCAGTGCATTATTCATTCACTCCCATACTCGATGGTGGTAAGTTACGTATGTATCCACAGCTGCCCTGGGGTAGACTGACGGAAGCGAGGCTGCCAATCTGCACCATCGGCCCCTCCGACCACCACCACCCACTCACTCTCACACTGCATTCACCCAGGCTTCCTGGTGTTCCCTCACGGTCTCCCATCCAGGTGACCAGGCCCTACCTCACTTAGCTTTCAAGATCTGACAGGATCGGGCATCCACAAGGTGGTATGGCCATCAAACAGCCCAATGGAAGAGCCTGCAGCCTCTGAGACCAGATAAGGCACATCCGGTCAGGCATGAAGAGCATGCTTGTAGTGTTCTTTAACATTCATGGGGTTATGCACAATGAATTGGTCCCACAGGAGAACACTGTCAATGCATAGTTCTACTGTGAGGAGAACATTCGATGCAAATGAGCTGAACTGTGGCTGGATGGCAGGTGTGTGCTCCAATTGCACTGTGTAGCCTGGTCACAGTGTGTTGATTATACCCGTGTTTTTTGGCCACAACAAAATCATCACTCCACACCCACCCAACATGCAAGATTGGGTTCCCTGCGTCGTCTTCCTTTTTCTTGTTTTGACACAGTGAAGGAGATGGACCATGTATCGCAGATGGTGCTTGACATGCTGACAGAAATTGATTTCTAGGGAGTGTCCCAGGCGTAGCAGGACCACTGGGAGCAGTGGATTGCAACGCAAGGTGACCACTTTGAAGGATAAAGTTGCCAAATTTAAATGAGGTAGTTTTTGGTTTTAATAGACACAGAACTTTTTGATTATACCTCATAATGTTTGTCAGTGTAAGTTATTGGTTGTAGATTCAACTTACTGTAATGAATGTTGCTGAACTTTTTTCTAGGATCGTGACTACCTTTGATAACTTTATCAATGAACTGAGCACTTAATGTTAAATGTTTTCTTGTGATCCTCATGGTGAACAAATGCAATGCTGAGTTTCCAGTCTTTAAATCCAATGATCTGCCTAATCTCTTGACTGATTTACACCTCTGAATATAAAACTAACTTGAAGACAAACAGATGTCAACAGGGTCAAGTGAAAGTTCTGGGTTGAATTAGACCTGCTTGTAAATTCAGCACCAAGGGCAGAGTTAGAAAATAATAATGAAACTGCTGCAGCCTTCAGGCCATTGGCTCAGCTGAAAAATAAAACCATATGGTAGCAAACACAATCTGCCTTGATCATCCAAACCAACAAATAGAGCCATTTGGTGCAGTAGCTTCCTCCAGACAGAAGTCAAATGCTTCACTGCCTTTCAGCTTTTCAGCAGAATTCAGACAAAACTTAATGGATTCTGGGTTTTGGGGTGGGGGGGTAGCCTGAGGTAATCCAGAGTAATCTGTATTATAATGTTTAGATTTATTCAAAACACTGCGAGGAATGGACATAAACAGCAATCTAAATACACACAATAAAAGAAAAACATTGTAAACTTCTCAGTGGAAACAAAAATGTGAAAGGTTTTCTTTTGAACTTTGAATATAATCAAAAGTGTTTTGAGCGCAAGTCCCAACAACTTGCCTCAAACATTACTACACTGTCACTGGACATGTTTTCTGACATTATCAAAGTGATACGTGAGGGTCCAGGCAGCTTATTTGGTGTCATCCTCACAAAATGTAACAAAAGAAGCTCATGAATAATTCAAAATGCTTGCAGAACCTTTACAATGTCATTACATAGAAATTCTGCACTTCAAAATACAGCATCTCCAGTGCCCACTTGGCAAACAATTGAAATGTGAAAATAGTCATAACAGTGATAAACAGCTTTTTTAAATTAAATTTCCTTTGTCTGCAGTGTTTATTTTATCCCTGACTAACGACTGCTCATGGAGGGAAAATTGTACGTAAGATGTAATATTCACAGGATAGATGGAAATGCAAATGAGAAACCAAATACAGTGAAAAACGATTAACTGTAAACTGTTGCACCGTGATGGAACTGCTGTCCTAAGATTCAGGGATTTCCTCAGTGGAGGAAACCAGGGACCGTAAAACCTCATCAAAGACAGAATGGCTTCTTAGACTGACTGCCAACTTGTTGGTCTACGGTTTGTGGCAGAGGTTAATAACCACTGCGGCTGCTATCTGATGGTTTTCCAAAGATGATGGGAATCCCTGTGTGTGTGAAAAGAAGACAGAGCGGGAAAGAGAGGGACAACTGGCTCTGGATCACTGTCTGAGTGTTCGCTTTTACACTGTTGCTTTTGGGAGAGTAAACTGAAACAGCAAACTGGCAGCTCTTTTGTGGAGGGAATATTACAGGTTTGTATGGAGCAACTGAGCTCTAACGTGCTACTGATGTTTACATTGCCAACTCAAACTGATGCTGCCAGCTCCTCGCTGAAAGATGAAATGAAAAACAGAGACAGATTCGTCCATGGATCTTTGGAAAATATCTGTATTTACCTGTTAGTTAGCAGGCTCATTCACTTAGACACTAATAGGACAGTAAGTTAACGTCCCATAACTGTTGCAGGTTGTGGCTCAGGTAAGAGAACAATCCCCTTCTGTCCAAGTGTTTTTAGGAAATACACTGGACCCTAAGTGGCTCCTGATGGCATCCGAGCACTTTGCATAGCAGATCCACTGCCACTGCTGTGTACAGTAAGTGTGTGTCAATAGTTCTATCAATGCAGTCTATTTAGAAACTGAGATACAACATCCATTTTGCAGTTCCTGGCTCTCAAGACGGTTTGCTGTTGCTCAATCGTGCAAATTTACCAGACAAAGTCCACCAAAGTTGAACTTCACACACATAAAAATGCTTGCAGCGCTGCATTGCCCTGTGAGCAAATCCACCGGGAAAGGGACATTTTTATTGTAAATGCTGTTTTAAGTCACAGTTCTAAGGCAACAGAGGAGGCTGGAGCTCATGCAGTCAGGTATCCCAACTGCAGCAGAGCCGCCAATTTTCACTGCCACTGGGTCTCATGAGTCATTCATGTGAGGCTCCCAGAGACAGATTTGCTCTTAAATCCTTTCACTGTAGTTTTTTTTGTTTTTTTTGTTTTAGAAAACACAGTAATTTAAGGGCTAATATGACACAAATATAGTCTCTTTTGATAGATGCTTATTATGAGGACTTTTAAAAGCTCCAATAAAACCTGAGTAATGAATGAATTCCATGTTGCCTTTCCCAGAACGGCTTTGGAAAGCATTAAATCTATTCAATAACCCATAGCATTGTGCAAGGCCCTGCTCCTGCTGCTGAGGCTCACATTAGTCCTCTGTGAGACCTTTGTAGCTTTAGGTGGATGTTGTTGTCTTTAGCCCTGTTTGGACAGGATTAGTTTTACAGTGGGTGGTGTGGTAATGTAGTCATTGCAGCAGCAAGTCTATAAATTAAGCCACATTTACCTTGTCAGCTTTCTTTACCCCACGTAGTTTGTCATGTTTCTGTTACAAACTAACTGGTGTTTTAGTTTAAGTGTCTGTGGTGTCAGCTTGCTTTATTACTGCCCGTGAAAACTGATAAAAGTTATGTATGATGGTGCATTTGTGTCAGTGGAAGAGACTCTCCATCACTAATTGTTCAGACTGACTACAAGAACACAGACGTCTCGACAAATTGGCCATAAACATTGCAAATGTGTGGTTTGGTTTGTTTACATCATGGATATTGTGCTGCAAACTAATTTAGTCTGAAACCAGAGTTTTTGACTGAATTCATCCCGTTTAATCAAACTGGAAACTCACTTACCAAAAGAAACAGACACATATCTGCATACTTATGATAAAGCCTAATAAACTGATAAGTGCAAAATTACAAAATCAGGAAGATATTGATGATTCGGTTTTGATCGTTCTTCTTTACATGGTGATGTCTGAGGAACAGTTTGAGTTCACTCTACATTAACTCACAAGAATGTATGCCAACTGCTAAATGACTAAGACAGACTGCCATATTCAATTATCCATTAAAAGGCCCTTAAGGTGCATAACTGTAGCTGCGTCGATGCTAATGGTGCGTTCCACTTGGACTTGGAAGTTGGAATTTCCGAGTTCACGGTTGGAAATTGTGAGTGGAAAGTCTCCTGTAGTCAGATTTCCACCTTTCCCTGACCTCAAAATCCAAGATGGCTGCTCAGCATGTGTACAACAGTGAGAGCTGTGCTACTATACTGTGTATTAGTACTTATTTGTGTCTCATTAAATCCGTTGTACACAGAGTACTGTGCAGCTCTGTTTAA
Organism: Chromis chromis; assembly: GCA_900302755.1. Classification (NCBI taxonomy): domain Eukaryota; kingdom Metazoa; phylum Chordata; class Actinopteri; family Pomacentridae; genus Chromis; species Chromis chromis. The sequence continues at coordinate 16,481 of OMNN01071798.1, read as the reverse complement.
ACAATGTTTGAATTTTCAAAATACCACATAATGCATTGTTATCAACTGGTATTGCTACTTAGTTGTGAACCTTTGAACTTGTTTAGTTAGATGTCATTCCGATTTTTGGAAGTACAAGGGCGCTTTTTGGCTGCTAACATGAAACTGCAAGTTTACAGCAGAATTAATTGTGTTGGGGGAAAGATAGACAGATTACAACTAGAGCTGCAATGAATAATCAACGAGTTATCAACTATCAATTCAAAACATTGAGCGATTAGCTGGTAAAAATGTTACCAGTTGGAGGAATTCTTTAAGAAAAATGCCTAAATTCTTTTTTTTTAATCTAACCTTTATTGATCCACTTGGGGAAATTCCTTCTCTGCATTTGACCCATCCTATTCAAAGTTAACCTTAACTATACATAGGACCGGTGGGCTGCTGCGGTGCAGCACCCGGGGAGCAGTCAGGGGTTAAGGGCCTTGCTCAAGGGCCCACAGTGGTGGTGACTGGGACAAGCGGTCACTCTAACTTTCCCATCTCAACCTCTTGCCAGTCCGGGGGCTCGAACCGGCGACCCACCGGTTACAAGTTCGCTTCACAAACCACCACTGCCCTTTTTCTGTACTCCTCTGTGACAGTGAAGTTACTGATTCAAGGATGTCATCTTGGACTTTGGAATCTACATTTTTTTTAGCGTTTTCTGACATTTTATAGACAGAACTAATCAAGTATTGGAAAACATTCTTGACATATTAATCAACAGTGATAATAATCATTAGCTGCAGCCCTGATTGCAACTTTCCTGATGAAAACTGACACAATTACAAACCATAATGTCGATACACGCAAAATTCTGCTGGGACTGCTAGACCTTTAGTGATACACAGTTGTTAACAATGACATACAGTCCTCTCTTTCTTCTAAAGGTCTGTGTTCTCTTGTATTTCCTTGCCTTTACATCTCGTCCTCTCATCCCCTCCCTGTCATTTTGAAGCTCTCGCCTCCCGCAGCTCTCTTCTCCTCCATGCCACTGCTCATGAGCGTGACATTCCCCCTCATTTTCTCAATAGTTCGCCCTTCCTCCTGAGGTTCTGTCAGTTTCTTCTGCTGGAATCGCCGTCTCACCTTCAAACTTTGGGTCTCTCAGTCCTCTGTGTCATTATATCTACCTCTGCTGTCACTTAACCACCGATCTGAGGGAAGGATAAAGACATGAGACACTCTAAAGGCACACATACATTCAAGAGAAGAACAGGGGGATTAATAAACCCTCTTGGTTTCTTTCTCACTGTGAGACTTTTACTATAACACAGTCTCTAAAATTTACAGATAAGACGAAGTAGCCACTTCACAACTAATTATAATTGTAGATCCTCATGCTCTTGTACTATCTTAACTTGAGGTATGAAAGATGTTCCATGTGGTGGGTAGATTAAGTACCCACTAGCATTGCAAGTCCAACCACTTTGTGTTATATTGTAGGACTTCCTGCTGTACTTTGTCATGCAAAAATAGCAGGCTGAATATTTTTGGGGGATTTTTTAGGGATTTGGTCGGACAAAACAAGCAACCTAAATATGTCAGCTGTCAAGACAAACAAAATAAAAATAATCATGAGTTGCAGCCCTATTTTGGATGCTTTTAAATCAAAGTTGTTGCGAAAAATTCCCTCTGAAGTATCCAGTTTGATCTGGTCATAAAAGACGAGTTCATTTTTATGACCAGGGGAGGAGGGTTCTGTGAAACTAACCTCTGAATGCAACCTGACATTTAATCAACAGTGAAATCTGACACTGGTGCAAATCTTTTTTTTTTTCCAAACAGCAATAAAAATGATGTGGTAGAGTTGCATTCGACTTTGTTTTGCTGTGCTTAATGAAGGCCAGAACAAACACAGAGTCACTAGAAATTATTCATGAGTTCCAGCTGCTTTAGGCAAAATATCTGACTCATAACACACCTCTTTTATTATTGAATATACCTGTTTTAGAAGCCTAAATCACAGAGTGAGACTGGGATTCCCAGGGTAACATCCTGCTACGGATTTTACCTCATGGCCCAAATAACACTTTACTGGCAGCTATGATCACCAGACACTCATATTTACATTTGGTCTCAATCATTAGTCCTGGTTGGTCTCACTTGAGGTGCTAAGTATACACAATAAACACGCTGTGAATTTTTAGTAAGTTCAGATTTTTCACAACACATTCAGCCTAAGTGGATATTTACTATGCATGCAAAATGACATGTAGTGAAACTCTGTATATTATTAGCTAACTTAAACTCTGACATACTGCAGCCTCATTCAGCAGACACAGAGGAGTGCATCTGATAAGTGGTAGTGAAAATACAAATAGAAAACCGCTGTTTCATTCTGTCTTATTCAACTCTTTAATGCCACCCCACTGCAACAGTTCTTAAAGGGATTTTTAGGACAGTTTCCATTAATCTCCACCATATGCTGCGCAACTGTCACAAACAAAAAGCCACCTCGCAAACCAATTACATGTCGGCGCGGGGAAGAAAACACATGGGCGCAGCGACTCGATTAGATGGATGACAAAATGAAACAACAGAAAGGAAACAAATTACACTGTGTCAGCGAAGGCATCAAAAACACCCAAAGGGACGGTGGTGGAGCCGCCTCACACAGCTCGGCTCGCCTCCCAAACTTGAGCTCCTCCCCGTTACTCCTCACAGCTGCTTCTCTCTGACTGATGAGCCAAGTGAATCATTCATTGGCGAAAACAAACAAACACATTTGTTGCAGCTCGGCATTATCATCCGGTCTCATTTTTAACAGTTCCAGTGAGTATTCTTTTTTCAATCGAAAGCGGCTGCTCAGGTTTTAAGTTTCTCATAAACAACTAGCGTGGTGACATGTGGTGAAAACTCTACATCTCATTTGTGCAGATGATTTGCAATCAAAGAAAAAAAAAACTTAAATCAAAAACTTCTCAATCGTAGACAGATCAGCAGGTCTCGTGGGGTTTTCCCGGTGTGCAGTGGTTCAAGTAAGGACGACTGGTGAATTGAAAACAGAGACATGGCTTCCTAAGGGTCACTGGTATCTGTGGGGACCAAAAGCTGAACTACCCCTTTTCCACTGAGCTGGTTCCAGTGCTAGTTCGGAGCCAGTGCCTGACTTAGCACCAGTTCTTTGTGTTTCCAATGTGCAAGCACAGGCTCCAGGTGCTAAAAACTGGTGCTTAGCAAGCACCAACTCTTTGCTGGGCCAGAGCTAAGCACCGAGTACATCAGGGGCTGGGGGTGGGGTTATCATGGGCAACGATCAACGGTGGAAAGGGACACACATATGGTAATTTGTGTCCTTTTTCGTCCCAGGTCTGATTTCAGATGTATTGAAATGACTTCCGGGACAAACGGAAGTTTTGCACAAACTGTTCCGCGCTGAAATCCGGTACCACTGTGTCCCACCAGTAGCGCGATCGCGGATGTGCCCAGGCAACAGGTGACCTCCGCTTGATCTATTCAATACAATTAAATTTTATTTATATAGCGCATATTTACAACATATGTCATCTCATAGCGCTTGACGTAGTAAGGTCTTTATCTTTATAAAGATAAACATAGATATTATCATTGACTTATTGCGTTTGTTTAACTGCTATGTAATCGATGCAAGCCTAGTCGTTTTATGGTGACGCAATGGCGTGGCTCTAACTCAAGGAGCCATTCTTGGCAATGGGAAAGCAAACCAGTTATTAGGAGGAACGCGATTTGAACCAACTAAGCACCAGCACTGAACTAGCACCTGGTTCTTCTTGGTGGAAAAGGGGTAATTGTGGATCCATCCCCAAGAAGAGCTATTGGAGCACCAACTACTGAAAATCTTAATGCTGGATATGATAGAAAGATGTCAAAACACACTGTGCATGGTTACAGTGTCCATGCTGACTCTTGTCCACCACTGAAAGCCCCTACAATGGGCACATGAACATCAGAACTGGACCATGGAGCAGTGGAAAAGGGTGACCTGGTCTGATGAATCATGTTTTCTTTTACATCATATGTATGGCTGTTTACTTGGGGAAGCAAGATGCACTATGGGAAGAAGATAAGCCAGCAGATGTTCCATTGGCAAACCGTGGGTCCTGAGATTCATGTGGATGTTACGCTGACATGTACCACCTACCTAAACATTGTTGCAGACCATGTACACCCCTCCATGGCAGCAGAATTTCCATATGGCAGTGGCCTCTTTCAGCAAGATAATGCATCCTGCCACAGTGCAAACATTGTCCAGGAATGGTTTGCAGAAGATGATAAAGAGTTTAAGGTGTTGACTTGGCCTCCAGATTCCCCTGATCTTAATCTCTTTGAGCATCTGTGGGATGTGCTGGAAACAAGTTTGATTAATGGAGGCCCCAATTCATGACTACCAGGACTTGAAAGATCTTTTGCTAACATTTCAGTGCCTGAGATCACAGGACATCCTCAGATGTCTGTGCAGTCAATGGAGCAGAGCTGTTTTGGTGGCATAAAAGAGACCTACACAATATTAGGCAGGTGGTTTTAATGTTGTGGCTGATCGTGTATGCTCACCTTATAAAAGCATCGTACAAATTGTACTAATAACAAACATAATCAAATTTACACCTTAAAGTCAATGTGAAATATGGATTCTGACTTTTTATGGAAGGAAGGATAAAAACATTTGTAATATGTTATGCGCCATTACATATTTCTTATGTTGGACGCAATCTTTATATATACAACATTTAACATTTTAGAGTGTTAGTTTAAATTTGACCCCGGTAGTGTAATTAGATAGCAGGTCAATCAAAAAGTGGAAGCTAGAAAAATTGGCTTATTGGCTCAATTCCATTTGCAAAGTAGATGTTAGTTAACCTAGCTTGCTAAGTTTGGCACTGATGTCCATGTTGGAAAGACCAGGGTTTCTAGCCAGCATCAGCTGTCTGTCCTTAATGGGTCCAGATATAGTGACAATATTGATCAGACTGTCAAAACCTGCAACAAGCGGTCTTGTAACCTCAGCACCTCATATTATCGCATGTTTTTAATCACTTTACACAGACTTTTGGTACCCACCCACATGGATCCTGTTAAAGTTGGAACAAAAAACTGAAACTCATGTAGAACACCAATGAATGGAGAATTATCCCCCCCAAAAAACTTTCTTTTTTTCTTTTTAGTAATTATAATTTTAATTTTAAAGTCAAAAAATAAGGCCATATGATCTCTTAGCAAGACTTAATTCTATACTTTTTCCATCGGAGAACAATGGATTCACACTGGGTGCAATGGCAGCAAGTTCATCTTTGCCATAAATCTGGGTAATGACTGGAAGAATGAGATCACAGATACAAGTGACTGAAATGAGTTTTCTCCGTAGGGTGACAGGCTTCACTCTCTGTCACAGGGTGAGGAGTTCAGCCATGAGAGGAAGTGAGGGCAGAGATGCTACTCCTCCACAGTGAGGAGCCAACAGAGGTGGTCCAGGCACCTGATTAAAATGCCCCCTTAGCACATCCTGTTGGAGGTCTGCCAGGCAGAACCAGCTGGGAGAAGAGACCCCGAGGTCAGCCCAGGACCCACTGGAGAGATTATATTTTACTGGTGGTCTGGGAGCAGCTCCCTCGGGATGAGCTGGACGAAGTCGCAGGGGAAAAAAAGGATGTCTGGGCTTCTCTATGCCACAGCGACCCTGAGTGAACTGAGAAGACAGACGGGGATAAAAAAAAAAACTTTACTTAAATCTGCACATTCAGTGTATTCAGGCAGAGTTCTGATAACAGTCTAACAGCTCATACAGACAATTTGCATTTTAGTAGCAGCCTGAATGGTGCACAGAGAGCTCCAGCATAGATTCATTCCCATAAAGATTTTATTAGAAAGCTATGCATTATCTTGTCTTATTATCATTTGCAGTCTAGTGAATGTCCCATTTTTATGGCCCCTTTTAGCCTGCTGCTCTGACATTACATCAGTCACGTTGTCATCTCAATACACTCCTCTGTCGCCAAGATGGATCCTCTTCTCTCTTTTCTGTTTAATTCTTTACTCCTCCCTTTCTTTGTTGTAACCCAAACACACACACACACACACACACACACACACACACTGCTCTCCATCAATTTCTGCTCCAGATGTGATAGTCTGAGTGGTGGACTGGCTACAAATTATTCATGATGTAATTAGCCAGCAGGGAAATCATATTAGAGAATCTTAACTTAGACCTCTGGGAAACTTTAAGCACTTCATCAAATAATGGGCAAGGCATCCAAATAATATCCCTGACCCACTTCTGCTCTCCCATGGGCGAGACCATCTCAGCTGCTAAGAAACAAGAACATTTTGATGTTTGATCCTCCAGCCAGCCAGGTTCAGTTAAAAAAACACCAGGAAAATATGGCATAATTAGAGCTGCTAAAGTAGCTGACTGTAATAGCAGATGACTGCGAGAGGATAATACACACACTCTAAAGTTTGGTTTCTTCATTTTACTTTCTTTTGATCAAGCGCATGTACCTCATACATTTAAACTTACTTATTTATACAGGAAAGTTCTTAACAAATGCCTTTTTCCCCCATCAGACTGCATTACAGTATATTACCTCCCTGATAAAGATGCAATGTACAGTATCTGCCCTACAATTTAATATTGATCTTCATGGTTCACAGTGGGTGTTTTTGGTGTCCCCAAGTCTTTAACTACTCTTACTAGTATGTCAAATTCCTCCCTAAGCCTTGTCTCGAGTGGTGATTCCAATAAGAATAACATTTACAACATTTAGATGTTTCCTTTTGCACCGTTATTAGGCCAAGTTTCAGCTTTGCTCTTTCAGTATCCTGTATGGGTAATCTAATTAAGGTACAGATGCTCTAATCCATTTCTTTCTCTCCCAACACAGACTCCAGGATCAGCTCAGGACATCTGTCGATGCAGTGTACCGATCCAATGCCAGTGATTTCTTTTGACAAATTTAAAATGGTGATTCAGGACTGCACCTCCATACGGAAGGGGTGCAGTAAAGAACTGTCAAAGCTGAAGCTGCAGAGAAATCCCAACTTTCGGTAAATTGTGTGGATCAAGCTCCAAGAAACAGCTGGATTCCACACTTTCCATAATACGTGAAGAAACTTTTATATGCAACTTTAAAAATTCAAGACCAAGACAAAATAGCTCGCCTAACAGGGTTATTACAACCAATATGCAATGGATTTCAAGGTCTCTTCAATACAACTTAAGTAAATTTCATGTTTGGTGTAAAATTGTTGCCTTTAAGAGGACTAAAATCTGACTCCAGATTCACTGGGATGGTATTTTTTACACATCTAGTCAGAGTTCACTGTGTTACTAATGAAGTTAATAACCTGCTTCATGACTGTAACTGGCAGCGGATATACTGAATTTTATAATGACACAACAAAGACACTATAAGCGTTTATTCACTGCAGGAACTTGGGACATATTTGTAGAAACAGCTTTCTAATCGTTTCCATTGCAGTGTTGGATCCTGTAGTTCAGGCCGTGACATGAAATCCAAGTGTGCCAAAAGAATGACCAGTAGTAGTTACTAGGCATGTCCTCCAGTTCTATAAACATGTAGAAAACAGAGCAATGAAGGGTTTGTTATGTTTGCCTATATGGCAAATTTTACATTTTTGATGGCGATGTTAGAGAGATAAAGACTGCTTCTTGATGAAAATGGTCTTCGCCATCCTCTCTGCGGTTAACAAATGAGTGCTGTCGTCTGTGAGTTGAACCAATCAGCACGGAGACCTGCACAGCAGTTTTTCAGGGCCACTCAGAAGTACCTACACTGGAGTAGGTGCATGTTTCTTCCCTGAAAACGGCCCTGAAAGAGCTTCTTCAAGGACAAATACTGAACACACACAAAGGTATGTGCTGGGCCAAAATGGAAGAGTTCCTTCAGTGGAAAACGGCTTTATGTTAGATGGGGACTGGTCACAAATGGCCAAAACCTGATCTGTTAACTATGGTCAGTATCTGCCCTGATACCTGGAGGATCAGACTGGTCCAACATCCATGCTCCAAACTAGACTGTGGCATTCACCCTGGTGTAAACATAAGACAAACTTTACTTCATGTACATTCTTATTTCAAGGTACAATAAACAAAAGAACCTCCTGGGAGAGTAAGTATGCAGACATTACTCTTATCTCTTAGCCTTTCATCCATCCACCCTGGAAGAGGTCACCAGTCCATCACAGGGCCACACAGAGAGAAAGTTTGAGACTCTTCAAGGGCGACTGTCTGACAGCTGGTCACTGGGATTCAAGACGTGTGCGTTCCACCCATCATTTCTTACCATTGTATTTAGGCTACACCCTATTTGAGTTTATTCTGCAATCCACATTGATTCCATACACCAGTCGGTCACAGGCAACTGACCAATAATGTACAATATATGAGTCAAGGAAATGCAAACTGCAGCCAGCATTTCAGCTCAGTCATTACAGTATTAGATTTTAAATGCCTCACGAGAACCATTGAACACAAATGTAGTAATAAAATGCAGGTATCCGAGCATTTCCCTCAGTCTTAGCTGTGCTGACAATGAAGACTAACACTGTACAGTATTGTGATGCTTAGTTACATGCTAGGAAGAGCACAGGAACTGATGAATTGGATGACGGTAATTAGGTGAATAATGACTAAAGGGGATAAGGGAGTTGAAACAGGATACAGCTCACTGTTTTAGGTTATTATAAAGTAAAGAAAATCCCACCGTTGAGGAAGATGGTGTAACGCTGAAGGAGGTTTAGTGTAAAAACATGAGCCACCTGTTCCAGATCTACAGCGAGAGCCCCACCTCCTTCCTTAGCTTCCTATTTCCTTTTAACAACAGCTCTTTTTGCCTGAGATCATCTTTGGCCTCCGTGAACGCCTACACATTGTATTTCAGTGTGTACATACGCACATCCTAGCTGGATGATATCTTGGTTTTGTAGCCAACCAACTTTTCACATCTGCTGAGAAATAAAAGTCTCTGGGATGGTTCCCAGCAGGGATGAATGTTCCCTTTTACACACTGTCCTATCAGTCTGTATGGCATGCTATTACACTGTCCACATTTTATTTCCAACTGTTCTCTGCTGCCTTTCGCTGCATCACTTAGCACCTCCTCAAAGGTAGTTCCGATATTTTGTAGAGGCCTTTTGGATGCATGAATGGGCAAACATTTCCAATCCTCACCAGTCACTTTAGTACTTTGTGTTTTGTTCCATTAAAAATAATGAAACAAAAAAGGTATATTCCTCTTCCTATGACTTCCGTTGTTTACTCGGAGCCGATGGCTGCCTTTATTTCACTCATAAATCTCGTTGTCAGGCTTTGACTGGTAGATTGAGCAGACAAAATGGGCTGCTACTCTGAGCCTAGAAGGAGTTTGTTCCACGACATTACACCGCTGTTTGCAGGATGCCTCCATCCTGAGAGAAAGTGGTCCTGTTTCAGCACGGAGACAGGAAGGAGGAAATAAATCCAGGAATGCAAGGCCTCGCTCTGCACGGTTGCAGGACATCAGTCGTCATTTTTACGATGCAAATGAGGTCAGCCGCTAGCTCCTTGGTAGTCCGACTTTTGCCTTCATGCAGCTTTCACTGCTCTAGGTCTGTATTTTGAAAACTGTTTATTTGCTGAGAATTCTGCCCGTTCTGAGTCCAAAGCACTCATGTGAAAACACTGGGCACCAGTGTTGATACAACACTTAGCAAACAGACTTGCATCAACAAGCCTTTGAGATGATTTAACCTCCTCTTAACTATTGTTTTTGTCAATGCTTATGGTGTCTGTGTTTCTCTAAGGGATCCCTCACAGCTTTTGTCATTGCTGCCGACCTCTCCATCATGTCAAGAGCTCTGACAGCACTGGGGACTGAGGTGCACCCCGGGACTTAAAGGGCTGTTAAATGCATGCCAGCTGGTGTTCTGGTGGCGATGTTACAAAGTGCGCAACGATGTTTGACTCAGCCATGTCTTGCATGGCCGCTTTGAAAGCCAATTCCTCTGAAATGCTTTTTTTTTTCTAATGGAAGGCATCTGGATATATGAGCATCTTCTGATGACCCTCCTGCGACAATCCCAGACTGATGGAGCAGCAGGGAGGAGGAAGGAGGAAAAGAGGCAGAGAGAAAAGTCTAATGGAGACTAAATCACAGAAAATGAGACGGAGCATGTGGATGAGAAAAGTAATGTAGGAGATATGACCAACAGAGGCGAAGCAAAATGAGGAACGGGGAAAAGTGTTTTGCTTTCACACTAAATGATACATCTGCTGAGGTGTGTTGTGGCTGCAGGGATAGAGTTTGTTTTGCCCTTGGGATGTCTTCATCCTCAAAGTATAAGCTCACAGTTGGCTCCGCATTCAGCTGGTGGTAGCCTCAAATTTATGGAAGTAAACCTGAAGTCAAATCCTGTGTTTTTAAAGATTAAGATAAAAATGAAATGAAGGACTTTCTCTCTAAAAAACATCGGACAAGGTGTCCGAGTAACTCAAGCTCCTATACAGCATAAGTAAATGAAAGAAAACAAAGGGGTTTATGTGATTTTTGGGAGGCCATAGTGTGTGTAACTTTGCCAAAAAACACCATCACATCACTAAATGTCTACAGCCATGCCAGCCGCTCTGTGAGGCTGTGCTTAGACATAGCAGTGCTTTAAGTTACAGCCTGCACACAATGATAATGCCAATATGTTAGTAATTAGTATGTGTAATGTTTTTCTCATTGAAGAGCTCCGTTTAACATGTATGAACACAAACATTTAATAATTAGGACTAAACACAAAGTAGAGCTGAGGCTTATTAGGATAGTTTTACAGATATTTGGATGACATGATTGCGCTGGATGAACTTTAAAATTAGCTGCAGGGACAGCATCAATCACATTCATGCAGACTAAAGTGTATTCACTCTGCAGCTTATTACATCATCCCTTAAAGACACATTACCTTCCTTGTGAAAGCCACAACAATGCTCAAGTACTAGAGATGTTAATGAGTGATCAGAACATAGATTACTTGTAGTACCTGGTTGCGCCACTAGCTGGATTTTCTTGTTGTTACCTCCGCGAAGCACGAAGCGGAGGTTATGTTTTTGCCGGCGTTTATCTGTTTGTCTGTCTGTCTGTTTGTTTGTTAGCAAGATAACTTGAAAAGTTCTGAACGGATTTTGATGAAATTTTCAGGAAATGTTGATAATGGGCCAAGGAACAGGTGATTACATTTTGTCTGTGCCTGTCTTGCCCCTGTCCAGGTATAAAATAATTAGTGACCCTGCGGGCTGGCTGAACGTGGCCAAGGAGACAGGCCTGATTACAGTGAAAAGCCTCATGGACAGAGAGTCCCACTTTGTCAAGGACAACAAATACACAGCACTCATTGGTGCATATGATGATGGTAAGTAGGAGGCAGTACTGACATGAAACATGAAAGTAAGGCTTTAATCACTTATTTGTTCTGTAAGAATGGGAAGTCTGGTCTGCAGTGGGTTAAATCAAATGTAAAAATGAACAGTCAAATGTTTTAATCTGAAACATTCCAGATACAAACAACTCTGCCTTTAGCCTACTGGAAGAGCTTTCTGCTAAAATACCAACTTTGACATTTTGGGCTTTGATAACTGCTTTAAAGCTACAATGTCTAAATACAGATTTTATCTCGCTAGGATGATAAAAGCTTCCACATAATTCATGATGTTTTGCTCTCCTGTCGTCTCACCAGATGAAGTCCCAGCCACAGGAACTGGTACTCTGATAATTCAGCTTGTTGACAGTGGAGTGGTGCAGTAGAAGGACTGATCCAGAAGCTGCATGCAAACAGAAAGTCATGTAAGATCAAGCAGACTAAAGAATTCCCTTGTTACTTTGACCGTGTATTTAAAGCACAAGATTCACATTGAGTCAGTAGCCTTCATGTACTGTATAGGGCCCCCAAACCTCCACAATGGAGCTGTTTTCATACCTAACTGCTGAAATGATCAGAGTTCTATAGTCAATATGAAAATGTTCTATCTTGCAGGGGATTCATAAAATGCACTTTAGTGCAATGAAAACACACATTATGTGATCAGTTACACTCATTATGTGTCTCTTCCAACAGAAATATCCACAGTACACTCTGAAGCAGCAGACATGGTAGGAGAAGGTCTGACTGGAC
>OMNN01071793.1:0-10296 GCA_900302755.1 Chromis chromis | reverse complement strand
CGGGCTGCATGCCCCCGCTGCTGAAGGACTCGGAGCGGGGAGGGAGGGAGGGGTCGGAGATGCGGTTGGACACTTTGTGCTGCAGCGCTGGGGAGCTCTGTCTGTTCAGCTTAGATCGCTCCTCCACCTGAGACAGGTCACATTACCACTGTCACTCACAGCCAAGCACACGGCACAACCAATCACCACGCTTGACCCGCTAAAAGGTAACGCCCCTCCCTCCCCCATGCACCTCTACGAGCCACTGGACAATCTTAACATCGCTCAGCTCTGTGGGACGACAACTACAGTGTGGAAGGTTGATGAAAAGAGATGAGAGCCCTTTTCTTCAGATCACATGCTCATTTTCCCCTCGTCTGTATTTGTTTTTAAGTTGATGACACATGTGGCGATTAAGTGGAAGTCTTGCTTTTCTTGTCGTAACCCGTTTTAGCACAGTTAAACCAAATCCAAACTTGCACAGAAGCCCTCATCAAATGAATATCTCAAATCTTAACTGGCACATGTGGATTTGGTTCATTGTTCACCACCATCTGCCTAATCTCCGTCTCCCCACCCAATATAACTGTTTGTGTACATGATTCTCTAAGTCCCACATACAGCTGAGGAGTAAGAGTGTCTGGTGGCTGTAGACAAAGGTCAAGAATGATCCTTAATCTCCTTTAGCAGGAATCATATTCAAACCAGAATAATGGCTTTGAGTATGTGCAAAGGCAGTCTGTGCACATACAAAAACATGTTTCGCTGTTAAGAGTCTCAGGATCTTTTTCAACTCAACTGTGCTCATGTGTATCAGTGCAAACACGCACTATACTTCATGACTGTGTGTGAGGAAGGAAGAAAGCTGCTCTTCCCAGTGTAATCTGATTATCAGATTATCTTCTATGCAGTAAGAGAAGGCTCCAAGGAAAGCTCCTGACTGCCAAAATCACACTTTTCCCAGTCTAAACAATCTACTGAACAGTAGGTTAGGCATCGAGTCATGGCTCAGCAGGGCATAGCTTTGATGGTTGTCCACCCCCTCAGGTAAATATGCATGTGCAATGAGAACCATCCTCTTAGGCTTTCTGTAATTCTACATGAGCTCATAATCTAGCAGGATTATTCAAAGATTATGACCTGGGTCAAAGCAACTATGCCATACTGTGCCATTCCTCAAATCTGTGTAAGCAGCCCGCTAGGAAGTCAACTACAATTTTGCAACTTCTACGGTGGCAGAAAAATTCCAAAATACTTTGTTAGTTGTTCACATGAAAGGCAGCTACTGATGAAGGAATAAGCTGTAGACAAACAATGTGCTATTGGAAAAAGAACATTCAGGAGAAGTGCTGCTGCGGTCGAAGTCGAGTTTGATCTGTGGAGGCAGTGCGCAATCAAAATCAACACAAACATTGACTGACCTACAAGAAAGAGAAAGATTACTATTAGTAGCCCCCTTTTCAGAAGAAAAACCTTTTGGGTAGTGCTGCTTAAATCTTAATTTTGTGTATTTGGGGTTGTCACCAGTTTACACCTCCATTCTTTACTGTCAGGAATTTGCATTCACTATGGTAGTCCTGACTAAAATTTTGCAGTTTTGTTCCAAAGAGGGCTTTTCTCCATTCCATTTACACTGATAATTCCAAGTCTGAATCACTTGTCTGTCTGTTTTTCAAAGTTAGATTATGAAAGTAGTGCATTGTCCTTGGTGTCACTTTAGGAGGACGACCACTGCAACACTTGTTGGCCACCCATCTTCCAATATCCTGCGTTTACTACCCAAAAACTCTTTCTACTATGAAGGGAAAACAGAGCGAACAATACTGCATCTACACAAAGAAACAAAACAGAAAAAGATGAGGAAGAACAGAGAGATGACTTCTCCGGGTTTGTTAGAAGGATCCCACCACCACTTGCACTTAGCCAGGACCCATCACCAAGCTGGGATTTGATTGACTGGTTGACTGACCTAAAGGAAGCTGGGATGGGTGGGTTTCCCCGATGCCATCAAACCCAATATGTCTAGGAGAAGGCTCACCAAGGTTGCATTGTGGGTGATAGGGGTCATAGGGGAGCTGGCAGGGTGGGGCATTGGTGCAGGGTTGTAGTTGAAACTAATCTACCTCTAAATCAGGGTGATATTAGACTGTCCCTGAACGTCGGCATCTCTCCTCTGGATCCCAATCCCAGTACAGAATATTTACGGTATATAAAAACAAAACCATTCCAATGATATAAAATGTAAATATGCAACTTACAATAAAACATGTACACTTTATAGGGATAAATGTATATACAAAATCATTAACATACACTGTTGGTGTTTATCTTTGTACTTCTATCTTTGTAAGAACTTTTAGACCTCTGAGGTGAACGTATTTCTTAGAAGTGAGGACATATTTGACTGTTAATTTTAGTAAATGTTGACTTCATCTACTACATGAAGATGATACTACATAAGTGATCACATCCTTGTACAATATCAAATAAATATGACAAAAAAAACTTTCATTAGATTAGATGATTCGATATTTTTCATTACTTCCTATGTCCACCTTTACTTTTGTTGACAGTCTTAGTTCTCCTCGGTATAGAGGACACAAATTTGTCAAGACAAGTTGTGCCATTCTTTAGAGAATATATTTTTCAGCTACTCTTTACTGGAGTGATTGTGTTGCCCTACTTTTCCAGTCTGTTCTTCTGGACTCAAGTCAGGCAGCATGTTTGGGCAGTTCATAGTGTTCACTTGTTTTTTTCCTGTGCTTTGGATGGTTATCATCTTGGAAAATCCATCTTCTGCCAAGCCCCTGGAGACTGGGAGTCATCTTATCAGCCAGTAATTTGGTATATCAGGTATTCATGCCTCATATGATCACACTGCCACCTCTGTGCTTCACTGTCAGGAATTTGCATTCACTGTGGTAGTCCTGGCTGAAATTTTGCAGTGTTGCTCCAAAGAGGTAACAAGGGTTTTCTCCACTCCATTTACATTGATAATCCCTGTTCCAAGTTTGAATCACTTGCCTGTCTGTACTTTAAAGCTAGATTGTGCAAGTAGTGCATTGTCCTTGGTGTCACTTTAGGAGGACGGCCACTGCAGCTCTGATTAATGGTACTATGGCTTGTTCTATATCTTTTGATTACTGCTCCAAAAGCATTTTAGTTGGCCACCAATCTTCCTGTATCCTTTTCTACATTTGTCAAGTCTAACAGTAGAGTTAAGATACAGACAGACAGACACAGCTAACAGGTCCTAGATTAGAAAGGTTCTGGTGTTCTCAGGTCATAGTATAACCATGTTTGTGCAGTTAGGCAATTTGGAATTCACTCACATTTTTTTCTGTCATCATAGGTTTTTTCACTTTTACTGAGTTTCTACTTTAGGGCTTGTTTTTTTTTCAATATAGTCTTTCTAAAGTATTTGTCTCTGATTGTTCATAGGAGGAAATACTCTAGAGATAATGCAATTATTGAGAGGTGTACAATCTAGAATCATTTTACTTTTAAGTGACATTGCACAGGGGTGGACTCGTTTCTGTTGTATGTTGTATGATCAATCAGACAATTGATTTGTGCGTCAAAACCTCCATATGGTATCAATTAGTAATAAACATTTGAGGTTGGGCCCAGGAAATGCAATATCTTAATCACAAATATAGAAGTACAAGTGTTCTTATATACATTTGCTTTGGAGATGAGTCTAGGACTCTCCTCCAACAGGTGTAATGCTGATCAGGGTCTGGGATCCAAAGGGAGAGCCTCCTGGGGAGCAGTGAGGTGTAACATCAGGTGAGATGAGGATGGGAAAGGAGGTCTGGTAGGGCAAGAGGAGGGTGGCTGGGAAACGTGGATAACGTATCATGGTGGACCCAAAGTCGTCAGGAGACATTTGAGGGGGGGTACTGCTGGACCCTGATCTTGAGGATGTGGGGGAGCATGAGGGTGTGATTTGTGGCGAAGTGGGAGGAGAATGACAGAAACTGATTGGAATGCGGCGTTCCAAGTGTTCGGAGGAGCGACTACTCTTAAGACTAGCCAGGTTCTGACTGAGCAAGCCTTCAGGGGCAGAAGTACTAAGGTTACACATCGAGGAGCTACTTCTAACTGCATTGCGCCCCCGTCTCTCTCTTGACCTGCCCCCTGTAGAAGGAGAGAAAGACAAGCAACTGCTATCAGGGACTTGGAGTTGATTGCCAATGTTTGAGGCAGGTGAATAGGAGTTCCTTTGTCTAGCCAGGGCAGAGTGGAGAACATTCACTGGGAAGGATTGAGAGAGGGAGTCAGTTTCGTCAAAGTCCTCTGAGTCAAAGGACGTCATAATGTTCCCGTAGCTGTGAGCTGGCTTCATCTGTGTGTGCCACCCTCCTTCATAACCAGATTCTATGTCTACATCTACTCTCCTGCAGGGTGAGTGTGACTTGCTGCGGAGATGATTACTAACCGGTTTGAGCATATTGATGGAAACAGGGTTAGAACCAGAGTGGGGATTCTGGACCTTTCCAGGATGCGGTTGAAGAGCCTTAAGCTGTGGGTCCGTAGACAATAGCCCCTGGATGGCTGCCTGATTGGGGGCAGATAGAGGCCTGTCTCTGGACTTCTCTTTTTGATTGGGACCAGGTGAATAAGGATTGGGCACTGCATTAGACTGGCTGACTGGTCCTTGACCAACCCGCCTCGGGCTACGACCCCTTTCATTGTGTCTCTGCGCCCTAAACTCTCTGACCTGCTGACTTATCTCCTGCTTCAACCCTGGATCGAGGGGTTCCCCAGATTCTAATGAAATACGAATATGGGGGAGGTGGTTGGAGAGAAGCTGGGCAGCATGGGAGGGGGATCGCCTAGGGGCCTGAGCTCTGGGTTGGGCATGAGAGCCGGAGGTTGGTGCTGGTTGGTTGAATGACTGGTGATGTCGAAGGTGGGCGCGAGGTGCGTTACCGTGAGCATGCTGCTGCTTCAGGACCTAAGAGTCAGAGTCAGAGGAGGGTAAGCAGTACAACAAACACAAAACAGACACCACAGTGTAAAGCAACGACATTCATTTTAAAGTTCACTTGTTCCTCAAAGGATCGCTGGTAGTAGGAAGACCTGCTGAATAAGATATTCACAAGACAAGAAGGCCACTTGTGGAGGCTGACTTTCAAAACATCACTTAGATCATATTTATTGCACAACTTTCCTCATCCAAGAATTTTGGAAACTAGCTCATCACATCTTCACACCTGCATGCATGTCTTTGTTCACCATGCATGTTGGGACTTACCTCTTTTGCCCAGGCAGGCTTGTCATTAGGATTGATGACATCCTTGTAGTGGTAAAGCGGTTTCTTCTCTGCTTGTCGTCCCTCCTGCTGCTGCTGTTGCTGTTGCTGTTGTTGCTGTTGCTGTAGAGACACCAGGTAGGCTCTCTCCTGCTGGAGCTGCCTCTGTAGCCGCTCCGCCTGCCGCTGCTCCTCAACCTGCTTTCGCTTGTACTCCTGGAGGGGCAGAAATGTAGAAATGTAAAGGGTGAATGGAAGGAGGAAGGAAAGACAGGCGACACAAGTGAGGGTTGGTATAGGAGGAAAGACCGAAAGAATGATAAGGGTGGGGGGAGAAGGGGCTTGAAAGTTGTGAAAGGAGACAGAGATCAACACCAAAATAGCTTTTAAATTTGCAACCGATTTATAAACAGAGGCAGTTTTAACAGTAGTTGCAAAGCATAATTATTCCTTCGCATTACAGGTTTCGTTCTTCAGCATAACTTGAATAGTTGCCAAAATGTGAAGCAATCGAGAAAGTCCACTTTCACTTGTTTCATTTGCATTTGCAAATAAATCAAATCAAGTCATGCATTCACAAAAAATTGCGCAACAGCTGATGAACACAGACAACAACAACACGGAGACACACTTTTCACAACTGTAACCACAAATGCAAGGCTGATGATGGATGAAAGGGACCAGGAAAATCAGTCGTAGGGGTTTTGGTTGATAATATTAAACAGGGAAGTGGGAGGCAGGTTTTGGGAGGGAAGGAGGCAGGAAGAAGAAAGTAAAAAGTGTAGGGGAAAACACCAAAATAGGTGGCTTGTGGAGTTTACGTACACTGGATCTCAAAAGGTTTCCTTGCAGGTTCTGCACCATCTTTAACTAAATTCTGACTAGATAATGCTACATAACATACTTCGTTATTCTTTGCACTTTTAAAGCTCAACTGTTGCCCGAGACAAGACTGGGGTGCAGAGAGAAACGCTCCGTGGAAAACAATAATCTCCTATTTTCTCTTTGCGTAGGCCAACATGACAGTGCTGCCAAAACATTATTTTTGCACCCTCTGGGAAATCCTTTGAGATCCAGCCAACTTAATGACACCATACATGCAATCAGTGATGTGAATAAATCCACACAGGCATTAGAGATAAGCGAATCATTGTTTCATGTTTCCCCCCCCAAAATCTGTCACTATAACAGACTGAGGGGGCTTTGACTATGGATTCCTTGGTACAACTGCCACTCGGGGCCATGCAGTGGGGATATGGGACCACACAGCACAGATGGGGAGCAGTAGTAGCACGTGGGAGGGCCATGATTACCAGCAATAAAGCCTGTTCCTGTAGTAGCTGCTGCTGGAGAATCTCTAACTGCCTCTGCTCCTCTTCCAGCTGTCTACGGATATACTCCTGAGCAGCATGTCGGCACAAGGAGATAGAAAGAGTTTGAGTGAAAAATCTGGAAATCTGAACACTCAGAGTGAGAAAACAGAAAGAAGAAACAGACGAGATAATATCCTGAAGTGGCTGTGAATGAGGAGGGAAGATGATAGTAAGAAAGCCAGACGGAGTGAAGAAGACAGTGTCCTCAAACAATCGTAATACAAAGGAAAAAACTGGCAAGGGTATCTTTCCAAAACAGTTGAAAAAGCGTGGGAGGAGAGCAATAGAGCGATAAAGAGGGAGTCAGGACAGACAGAAAATACACATCAGAAGTGCAGTTCACAGAGAGGACAGGAGAAAGAAGTGTTAGAAGAGATACAAGAACAGTCAAAATATAAGAAAGAGTGGGACCAAAATTAGAAAGAGGATCTCAGAGACAGGCTCCACAAATAAAACTTGATTGTGCTATACTGACAGCCTTACATTGTCATTTTCTTTACTTTATGTAACTTCATAGGAGGAGTGTTCAATTTCCGTAAGTAACTTTTAATGGCTTTTTGCCCTACAGAACACAGTGATGACAAAAATAGGAAATAAAATGAGTGCAAGAAAGAAAAGGAAGAAGAAGGATCACTTGAGATAAGGAAATATTCCAACAAAAGCTCTGCCAGCACTAAAGGACAAAGTATAGATGAAGAGAAAAGAAACTCGGGGGGCTGAGTTTCTGTCGTTTCCTGCAAACTTTATGTAATGTAGCACGTTTTAATACTTTTTGTTCAATACTTTAAAGATTTTCGTATTTATGCTTGAAAACAGTTGGCTTTTATCTGTCTTTGTCAAGCTTTGAGTCAGGATTTGACACTTTATAATAGGCTGCACATAATACAGCTAGAAACACAACTGTTGAAGAAGAAAATTCCTTTATAGACATTTAGACACAACATTATGGGATCTGAAACGTGTCCTTGGATCTCAACAGGACGTTAAAATACAATCAGTAATGGAATGCACTGTTATATTGTGGTAGTCATAACCTTACAAATATGCATGTTTCTGGGATTCTGAAGCATGAAATAAGATAAACATTAGCTGACACTACAGAACATTCCCACAACTCTTGAAAAATACTTCTTCTACTTCTTTAAATGTCATGAAATTAACTAGCAGTTGGATTAAAAGAAGGCTATCAGGAAATTAACATAGATGCAGGAGGTGTAGTCCTTTAAAGGCATAAAGCAAGAGCTGAAAATAAGAAACAATAAAAGAAGAATGTGACCATTAAAAGGAAAACAAAGATCACAGAGCAACTGTATAATTAGGTCCTGTGTGTATAAAACTAAAGTCCTAAAAGAAATTTAGTAAAACATATCTCGGAGGTAATTTAAGCGAAACAGAAAGTGTCTCAGGAAGACAGTCGGAGACATTTGGAATAAAAGAAACAAGCAAACAGACAACAGGGTTGCGGGGCAAATGAGGGATTTTAGCCTTGAATCATCATCATATTCCTCCAGAACCACACTGCCTGTCTTACACACTGTATTGGAGTTTGAAGATAATGCATTAGCAAGTGTATGAACCTGTTCTCTCTCTGCATGCCTCCTCTCCTCCTCTCTACGGAGCTGCTCCATTTCCTCGTAGCGTCTCCTCTGTTCCCTCTCATGCTGTTTCCTCAGCTCTCGTTCTCGCTGCTGCTGCTGTTGAAGCACATGGAAGATTCACGATCAGCACACAACGAATCGTCTGCTTTCATGCACAAATGAAGAAAACAGGCCTCAAAAGAGAGCTTCAGAAAAGTGGTAAGATTTTGATTCGTGCCCTCATTCGACCTGCTTTCTTTTTGTTACGTTTTACACCTTCTACAGTGGATTCACACTAACTAACTAACATGCCTGCATTGGCACACAAAGAGTCACACTTGGCCCTGAGTGGTGGGGTCATGTTAGTTGAGTCGAGTCATGGTGCTTAGCCGTGCGTTGGGAGGCGAGCCCTGGTGGGAACCCAGAGAGAGCACACAGATTATGGGCTAAGGATTTCCTTCTGTAAGCCTGCTCTCTGGTACTAAGAGAGCGACACTGGGGAAAAGGCTGCGTGTGTCTTTATCACACTCTCTTTCTCTGTCCTCTACCAAAATGTGGAGTTACAGTTTTTCTCAATTGGTTTGGCTCATTTCTTGAAACAGAAATTACATTCTCAAAACTCTAAGATCATTTGGCAAAACAGGCTTACAGTTCAGCACAACACCATAGTTCACTTGCAAAAGCTCATATCTCTCCCAAAACTGTTCATTCATGCTTCAAAACTAAATTCCTTTCCCATTTAACTAGTCAGTGCCACCAGAAATGCAAAGATCCTTCTCAATCACTTTGCTCATTTTTCCAAACAGACCGTACGTTCTCATCACTCTTGGTGCTTTTGCCAAAATAACCTGGATGGTTCAGCTCAACACCATGGTTCACCTGCAAAACCTCATATCTCTCCCAAAACAGTCACTCCTTTGTCAAAACTAAATTCAATTGTCATATAAACAATCAGTGCCCCCAAAATGCATCGTCCCTTTGGCATTGTGTAGCACTGCAAGTCAACATGTTTAGATGTTTTGTCACTATGGCAGATGAACATTGAAATATCCCTCATGTCCACCTCTCAGTTTTAGCCCAGTCCTTCATTGACAATGGTTACTGTGCAAGTTTTTTTTTGTCTAGCTAACAGAATACAATTGTGTATAAAACTGAAAAAAATAGGATTTCATGGTGAGAGAAGCCTCCAAGGTTTGACACCCTACATTGCACTCATACTGCCAAGGAAAATACACACATATAAAGTAACTTCCATACATCAGAATAAAAAGAAAATGTATACAGCATAACATACTGTAATATAAACACAGAAATAAAAAACATGGAAAATTATATGTAGCCTACAGTGAAACTAACACTTCTTCACTGGTCACTGTCCTCACCCTCCCTCTCCTGGCCCTCCTGGCCGTCCTCCTCCCCTCCTGGCTGTCCACACGCTGCTGTCTGTCTGGCCACAGATTTTTATCCACATCATAGCATATATTCTCCTTTGCGATGTAACGAGGGAAGAAACGGTGCGAATGTCACAACCATCCCCTACACTGATCACCTGTAATGTCTTCACACGTAGCATCCATTGCATCGAGCAGGGACCTCTGATTTTCAGCCTGATGCTCATACACTCTCCACCTCCAAGCAGAGAAAACTCCTCAATAGGATTGAGAAAAGGGGAGTAAGGTGGCAGGAACACCATGACCATCCTTGGATGAGTAGTGAACCAGGCCCTGATGAGCGGGCCATGGTGTAAAATTCACATTGTCCCACACAGTTCCATAGTTTGGTAGGTGAGGCCCTACAAGACCTCTCTCATTTTCAGGGATCAAATCAGAATAAAGGCGGTCCAAGAAGATGAGGAGCTTCTGTGTATTGTATGGGCCAAGACTGGGTGTGAGCGGCCACACCATTCTCAGAACAGTATGTTCTTGACTAATTTTGACAATTGAACAGACTATTGTGCATGTGATGACTTATACAATGAAATGATGCTGACATGTTTTGGAGAGAACAACCATTAGACTGAGAAGTCAACAATCAGTTTAGATCAACAAGATCTATTCAATTGGAAGCTGTGCTAAATGCAGGCTACCTGTGCTGAATCATGTGCAAAGAT
>OMNN01071785.1:13659-38598 GCA_900302755.1 Chromis chromis | reverse complement strand
GGATCGTTATCAGGCTTCTGCAGCTCATCATCAAGCTCTGCAGAAGCCTGATAACGATCCTGATCATTTGAATCAGGTGTGTTGGAAGAGGGAAACATCTAAAACATGCAGGATAGTGGCCCTCGAGGACCAGGATTGAGCACCCCTGGGTTAAACGCTTGAAGTATTTCTTGTTCAAGTGAAGTGATTTACTTAATGGTTGCTTGGGAAATTCATGGTGACATAAAGACACCAGAAAACTAACTGGAAAAAATGTCATAACACGATTTATGTGTTATTTAGTAAAAAAATTAGGTTTCCTCTTGATATAGAGAGTTTTTCCACCTTTTTCCAGTCTTTGTGCGATGCTAAGCTAAGCCAATCACCCACTGTTTGTACCTTTTTATTTAACAAACAGCTCTGAAACTGCTACCAATCTTTTCATCCGTCACCAAAAAAAAAAACGCCTGTTTCCCAAAATGTCAAACATCATGTATAAATCACAAGGACATTCCCTTTAGAACATTATGTACTTACAGCAATGCACTGCCTCATAATGCAGGACTGTTTCATTCGCCCCGGCCCACCAAACTTCTTCATGTCTTTACAGAAGTGGCACTCTCCACACTCCGTCCGCAGACATGCCTCGCACTTTCGACAGCGCGTCCTTCTCCTCCTGGCACCAGATGTTCCCCGACTGGCTGACAGCTTGACTGCTGATGCAGGAGATGCTGCCATCTTAGGTTTCGGCCGGTTGGGAGGCCGGGGCTAAAAGGATGGAGAGGATACAGTGTCAAGGGCCAAAAAGAACAATATTTCACAAATAGACATTTAAAGGTCAGATGAAATAGTGACAAAGAGTAAATGTCTTTTAAAAGCAATGTTATGCTTCTACATATTAAATGTGCATCTAGATACAGTAGGTAGATATAGCAGATATAAGTACATTATTATAGTGATGCTGTGCAAATTTCAATTTAGGATGTCAAATGCAGAGAGCTTGGATCATTAGCTTTCACAAAAAAAACCTTGGTTTGTAGATGCGTCTGAATTATTTTAATAAAAAAATACATTCTGATAATAAGTAAAAGAAAGGCATAAAGCTCTGCAATCTAAATCTGAATTACACTCCCTTTCATTTAATAATGGTGCTATGGCCCATTGGTAAGCGCATACAATCATGTTAAGTAATAAGGAATAAAAATCTGCACATCCTCTTGAACTCAGCTGAGATGAGAGTCATGGTGGATGTATACGGTACTGTCTGATCCTTTCTTTGCTCTTTCCATCTCAGGGTCAATAGTTCCATCCACAGACAAATGCAAAAAGGACACGACACCTAAATCCATATATGTACACACATACAATACACATCCACAAACCTCATCAAAACATGCTTTGTATAAACAAATTATTCATGGCTGTTAAAGCACAGAATACGAGAGAAAACAAACATGTCAAAAATGTCCCTGGAGGCGTCTTCCAAATTTAGCACCTCACTTGCTTCCATGTTTCTACTTCAAAGAGAAGCTGCACTTATGGTTACATTTCACACACGGATCACTAGGACCCATTATTCTGCGATGCGGGGCACACAGACTGATTTAGAGCAGTACACATTATTAAATGTGCTCTATTTAATACAAGTGGGCAGTGGGGATGAGACGCCTTTGATCAGCCTCATTATTGTTCTTGTGTTATAGATTCCACTGCTTCTCAGGCTCAGAGCCAAACCACAACAATGTATTTTTCACATGAAAACCACATGTCAAAACGCTGCCAACCGTGCCACGTGAGGAAATAAAGTGGCGGCGTGTGAGATGAAACAAACAAGAACAAGGAGTGCAAAACACTGCAGCTCTTGGAAATGAAGATCGGATTTCTTTAGTTACATCGGCAGTGCAGATTTTCCTGGTGTCAGCATAGCAACAGCCACGTCCCATTCCCTAACAGAACAGTCTATGACACACAGACTTGTAACCAATAAGAACTGTAATGAGACCCTCTAACAGAAAAAGTAAGCAGGCTAAATCTGAGGCATATTACAATAATTTATTCTAACAATAGCCATGAAATAGACTGACATAGGCAGTCAGATATGTGGTTATCAGACAGGATTAGAGTGAGATATTGGGGGAGAAGGGGGGTAGGGCTTGTGCAGTCTGCACTGGACTGTTCTGGGGGTATTCATGGGGATTAAAACGAGGAGGAACACTGAAATGAGACCAAATAACCCGGCAAAGCTAACCCATTTCCGTAGTTCACACATCATGATCTGTAATTCAGCATTTGCCGGGTAAACTTATAACTAATCTGCAGATGTCATTAAATAACAGGTAAACAGACGGTTTGTTTACACCTGTAACTTCAACTACAGGTGCAGGTGGCAAAGCATTATTACAAAGATTTCCGCTTGCTGTACATATCGTCTCCTAAATCCCCTCTATGCCCCACCCCACCCCCGTGGCTGTTAAGTGGAAGATCTCTAAAGCAGATATTCCTCTGACATGCAGAATTAAACGACAGGAGAGGTTCACAACAATAATACCAATCTGCCTTTCAATCTTAAAATGTCAGCAGCACGTTTTTAGCAAAGAAGCCTAAGATATCTTGACCAAAGACTGTCGCCATCCTCAGCATGTTTCTGCAGAAGTCCTCATTACAAGCTGTAGTATGCCTCCCTGTTTACAGCACACAGAATATACATCTGTCCTCTTTGTACAGTAATAAGGACTGTACAGGTGACCAGCTTGTCATATTTTGGCACTTCAAAGCTCATTCAGCTTGGAAACATTATGCAAAGCAGACTCTTATGTTCAGTGACACAGCCCCGAGCGACTGAGGATATGCTTATCAGCACATTAAACACGCACTGAAGACAGCACATAGTGGACACAGAGTACAGAAACAAAATGACGAATTGTTTTATCAAAGCGCAAGAAATTTAAAATCAGATAGTTGTGAGCAGCAAAGCATACGACGCTGTGGTGTGTAAAGTCAACACTGACATAAATAGACCACTTTCATATTGTTATAAAGTCTCTAATCATTGTGACCCAGATTTCATGATTTCTCTTTATGTGCATACAATTGACATGGCAAAAAAAAGGGCTGCACAGGTTCCTGGAGGGATTACTTTTCTGTTAAGCTGTAGAGGTGACATATGCTGTAAATTTGATGCTGTATTTGAAAAAGAAAAAAGAAAAACACAACAACATGTGCTCAGCTCTCAATATATAGCGTGAAGCACAGATTTTACACATGAAAAAAGGAAAAGCGGAGCGTTAAGTGTTAGACGCCAACTCTAATAAAACCTCTGGTGTGTGGTTACTCAAGCTGCAACAGTGTCAATCAATTGTAAACTCTCCATACATACAGAGGACACTGAGCATGCTTTGAAGCTGTTGAGACTATACTGTACAAACAGCTATTCTGGCAGTAAATATAAAAATAATTCACAAGTTGTTCAGATTGATGCTGAACTGCTTCCATGCTTGGCTTTGGAACACACTACCTTATTCAGTCTGTAGTGTATATTAACCCTGAGACTAGCTCATTTCAATGATGTTTAAATAGCTGAACTTTGATTTCAGGAACATGTACATCAACTGAAAAAATGTCTTATGATATTTGGCAGTAGAGCAAGATGTACTCATTCATCTGCAGTCAGTGTTTTTCAAATCCAAATGCAGCCACAGACTTAACGTAAGGGGGTGTGGTTCAGAGGTAAGCATGTAGTAGAGAAATATTTAACAAAACACATTCCTTTCTGTTTAGTTAAGTCCTATCTTAGATGCTCCTGGTGTTTATATCAAACAATATTGAAAATGCATTTAATAATTCCTGCTTTTTCAGTAACACATACTGGCTCAATAAACCCCTTTTTGTTGTTGTTTTACTGTCACGTATATTCTAACGTGCATTTCGATACTTTTACAATCAAACCATGAAAGATTCATTTCCTGCATCTTGAAACAACCATGAGCACCCCCGAGGGTCTGGGATATATAAACACAGCCTGCTCCTATTGCTCGATCCACCTGATAAAAACACAAGCATGCACACACACACAAACAGCAAAGCTATCAAAAAACAAAGGCGAAAATCAAACACCAAGCACTGAAGGTAGACTGAATCAATGCTTTTGTCTCCAGGTAGCTCCATTTCCTCGCTGCCCTGTGATGATGCACATTGCTCTGTCTGACACAAGCATTCCTCTGGCGGCCTCACTGTGCCTGCCTGCAGGGCTTTAGTGTGCTAACCTGCTCAGAGTCTGAGTCGTAGTCCTCATCATCAGCGCTCAACGACATGGCCATGGCTGGTTTTCAGACACCGTCCAGCTCACAGCAAACTGACATGGCTGCAGTCTCCTCCTCCTCCTTCTACTCCTGCTACTGCTGTCAGGCCTACAGCCCTCCCTCCTGCTCCAAAGCTCCACAATACCACAAGCAGATGTAGGAAACACATACAAGCCTGCCTCATTAATATGGATCGACTCCCGGAAAAAGAGGAGGAGCGCTGGGAAGCACAGAGCCAATGGGAGGCCGCTGTGCATCAGAATATGTACTGGGGGGTGTCAGCCTCTATCCAATGAGGACGGAGCATACAGAAAAGGTGTTATCATATTCATGATGAGTATCACAGGGAGAGGACAGCAGGCTCTGCACAGCCAATAGAGCCAGATGGCATCTCATTACAAAAGGCAAACACAAAGAGGCCCCACGACCAGCAGCTGGCCTTTGGAGGGACGGATGGGGGTGATCCAGAGCGTTTATGAGACCAGTAGAAACTTCACCTCCATACATTCATGTCCCATTCTTAAACCTCCTGTTGAGGCTTCCCTGTCTCTTGTGCAGTTCAAGTGTTTGTTTGGGCAATTAATTGTTAATAGAAAATTAAAGAGTATGCATATTATATAAAACATACTAAGCATATTGAGTGACCTAAAATAAGAGTCGCAATGTGGCACATTTTACAAATAGAAATGTACGTTTTACCTCATTATGTCTGACATAGTGTTCAAGGACATTTCTTCACATTTGACATGTGATGTATTTTTGCATTACAATACACTGTAAGTAAAAGAATACCAAAAGTGGTATTAAGGAAATGAAGGAGGTAAAGCGATTCCTTTTTTTTTTCTTTTACATTTTGCAGATTAATGCAAAAGCCACGATTCTAACCATCTTACGGCCCACTGCTCAGCTCATGGCTGGAGGAAATCAAAGGCTAAATGACACAGACATCAAAAGCACTTCAAGCCTGCCGGTGTTTACAATATCACAATTTTACGAGACTATATCACAGGAGGTATTTTGTACAAAACGCCAATGTCATAAAGGCAAAAGCAGTCAAAGTGGCACTCATATAATGAGCATCTGCACAGACTGAAAATTTCCCTCTTTCGGAGAAGCAGAGGGGCAAAGCACAATATTTAGAGGCCTCTGAAAATATTCATCCCAGTTAATGTCAAATTTGATACCAATTTGATCCCCAAGCAACCCTGCAAACATATAAACAGAGAAAACTTGTGTTTCTGCATCTGGCCTGAAAACGTGTCATATAATTTCCGTTCTTAGTAAACAATGCTTTGACAGTCAATAGAAAACAGTCCCGATAAAAGCTTGTTTCGGATCCAGAGGGCAAATTAAAATGTGTTAATGACAACAAAATACAGTATGTAGAAGTATGTGTATGGAGAGGAGGGGAAATATATAATTAAAAAAAAACTCATTATTTACTTCATTAGGCAATACTGCAGCCTGTTAAGTCAAAATTATGCAAATGAGTACATCTACTGCTCTAGGGAAGGAGTGCAATGAGTGGTGGAACACGAGAGGGAAGACAGGAAAACTCTGAGAAGAGAAAAAGCTTCTCTCTTGCAAGCTAATGACAGGAGAAAGGTCGAGTATTTAACTTTAAACAGCAGAATATCAATATTACACACTGGCCGTTTCTTTGTGAGGATAAAACTTTGAAAATACAGATCGATGTAAAACAAATAAACTGGGTCAAGCTGGCGGGTTTTTAAATAGAACTTAGCTGATCAAAACTAATAACAAGACACTACTAATAACTGTCCAGTAGCTAACATGTACCTATATAATATACTTTAATGTATACAAGCACACTTGTAATGTACAAGAGCGCACTTCCTGAAAGACTTCACAATATTTAATATGGATGGATTGATGTTTTGACAGTAAAATCTCACAAAGCGAACCTCTCAAATGAAACTTCTTAATGTTTTTTCATCACAAAGTCAAGCAACAGGTGCGTGAGATTGAAACTCTTTATACAATTACATAGTTTTTTCAATTATTAAGTGTTCAACAGCCCCAAAATAAAGACAAAGGACTGTGTTTGGTGCAAAAGCAATTAGAAAGTATCACACTGCAGATGAAATAGTCTTACCTTTACAGTTTTCTTAGGCCAGCACACCACAGGAACTCCAGTGATTGCTAATTTGGGGTCGTCATCAGCATGTTCTTTTAAGACAGCCTTGACAGCCACAGAGGAGAACAAAAAGTAAATCAGAAGTGTGTCACGGTTATTGAGTCATAGCTGTTATGTAATTTGATGTGAGTGTAACAAGCTCATGCCTTTTGTCCTCTTTTTGTTTCTTACCTTCATGTCCTCCAGCAGAGCTTGTGGGTTCTCTATTCCCACTGGAACACATTTCTTGTTTTCGGGAAGTGAGTCCAGCTTCTCAACCAGCGTCCTGAGTCCGTTCAGTTCAAACTCCGTCAAGTGAGTCCATTTATTCTGACACTCTGAGGCCGGAGAGTCAGAGGGGGTTTTGGGGAAATCTAGAGAGGTGGAGCTGGGATTACAGCTGTCCTCAGAGTCAATACATAAAACAGCTTTTAGGTGTTGGCCCTTCCCCGTGTCGGGTGAGCAGGGACCATCCTGAGCGACTCTTTCTGATTTTTCACCCTGGTCGTCCCTGACTTGAGTCCCACACGAGTCCTCGTACGTGTCCTGGCTCCTGGAGTCAGAGGAGGGACTCTCTGTCTTCACCTTTGTCTCAAAGTCTGAAGGACAAAAGCAGATAACCTGTAATAACTCTTTATGTGAATGTCCAATAGTACATTTGTGGTACAGTCATAGCTCAACAAGTTTTAGCTTGACTTTTAAACAAGACTTGTTCATGTATCTTCTTCAGACTGTCTAATCTAATCTTAATAATTATGGTCTTAATTTGTAGGTTTAAAGCAGCAAAATAAAGCTAATGTTTCCAAACAGGGCCTCTCACATAGAGCCGATCACATGGAGTGCAGAAATGTTCTGATCTGAGATTAATTAAGAAACAGCTAAGCACAACATCAAGACAAGATTTTTTTATGACATAGACAGGGGATACAGCATAACAGATGTACATTACTTGATTTCACTCACCCGTAGGCTCTTTACGGACCTCTTGAGAAAAGTAGGACCGTTTGGTCAGGCAGTGCAGGTATCTCTCCAGGACATACCAGCATATCTCATAGTAGAAGGGAAAACGAAATTTGGAATGAACCTGAAAACAGGGACAGAAAATGTATATTAACATGAACTAAGATCAGCTACTTTTTTCAGAGTTTTTGTAGAAACCCAAATTCTTAAATGTAATTAATAAAAAAAACCCACAGTTTTCTTAATAAAAGTGTGGTTTGAGGGCTGCAGGCAAAACCTGACTTCTCAGCCATTTAAAAACCATTTCTTATGTGTTTTATAAGCATGTGCATGACAGAGACTTTAGCCAGGAAATATATCACTGACAGCAGTGTAGGGATAAACAGCCTAAGAGATTATTACTCGTAGCAATATGTTGTACTTTGTCGAGACAGAGACTATCCTCTAATGCACAAAAGCAAACAAATGTGCACAGTTCTTCAGGAATACAACTGAAATCTCAACAGACAAGCTTACATTTACAAGATGTGATCATTATTCTTTTGAAATAATAGTGCGTAACAGCCATGAAGAAGGGAATGCACAACAATAAAGAATACATAAATATATTCTGAAGTTTTCCAAAAATATGACTTATGCAATATGTACTTGCACAACACTGACAACATCTTAAATAAATACTGCTCTCTTCCTATTTTTCAATATGAGGGTGTAAATAAAAGTATTTTTTATATCATTTTATTAATAATAGGCTTCCACATATGTTCCTCACATCATATTTTAGAACGCATTTAATATTTTTTTTTACATTTTGTCACTTCTAAATATTCTTCCCTTTGCCTCTTATTCTCTTTCAACCTCAACCAAACTGATTCCTCCTCCACGACACCTCTCATCCTCCTGTGTCTTGCAGGTGAACTCTTCACCTTCTGGTTCTCAGAGAAATAATTCATCCCATGTAGAGTTTACTGTACTGCACTGCAGGTCAGAGTTCAGCCACACATTGCAGAAAACACTCCTACCTTAGTCCTGTTCTCTATCTCATGGATGGTAAGCTGCATAGGAATGTTAAAGCTGTGCAGAATATTGCCTCCAAACACCAGCGTATCCGCGGGAGTGTAGACAGCATGAATCCACCCTTAATTACAAAAAGCAAAAGTACAAGACATATATAAAGAGATACGGAACAAAGAGAGGATTCATGCCCAAACCCACAGAGGGAAATATATTGTGTAATGGTCAAATAAAGCATTTCTGTTCATTCAAGTGGTAGCTAATCTAGTCCTGCTGGCTACTTTAAAACATCCATGCCAACACACCAGATGGGATGAAGAAGGTGTATCCTTGTTTAAGCTCCACTCTCTGGCATCCATCAGCTCGGTCTCCCAGGAAGATATCGCTCTGCTTGCCTGACAGTACCCAGTCCTCATACAGAGCAAGGTTATGTGGGGTTGGAGGCACAAGCCAGAACACCTGGGGAGAAGCAGACATTTTTACCCCTACTCCCCAACTCTGAAACTGTTAACAGTGTTCAAGGCTTTAAAAATATTTCTGGACATTTCCTTAATTTCTATCCTATTGGTCAAATAAAGCAATCACAAAAAAATAAGGTTTATGTCAGAAAATATCAGACATGTTATAAGAGACTATATATAACTTACTTTCTGTCCCTTGAACACATGATACCAAACCGAAGTTCCCCCAAAATCGATGTGGAAGTCTGTGTAGCAGCCCTTCACACTCATCAAACAGTACCTAATGAGGAAATAAGAAAATAATTAATAATCACATTATAGATAAATAGATAGTGGGGATGTCCAAGCATTACAGACTGACATCAAAAAAGTATGAAAAAAAAACACATCTTGACCAATTAGAAGACAGCAGTAATCTCACTTGTTTTTACCAGGAAAAAAAAGTAAGTTTGTAAAACAAAACACCACTAGAAGTGACTTCCAGAAGCACTACAGCATAACAATTATTCACAATAGGGTATCTCTCCTCTGGGAATTAATTGCAGAATGATTAACACCCCGAGAAATAAATGATTGGCTGATTTAGTTGGATGGAAACAGCTCTGAGAGAATCACCACTGAAGTGTAAACAGAAAATAAAAGTGTTTCCAAAGGCATCTCTGCACACTGTTGTGCTGTGAATCCCACTGAGCAATACTGACACTTTAACAAATAAGAACAAGGTTGTTTACATTGCATCTTTACACATTACCAGTTCAACTTTCAGCACAACAGAAGAGCTCAATGGCCAAAATATTAAAATATCATCACTGACATAATTTTTTGACTGTTTCATAATAGATTGAGTTTTCACATTTTAAGGTCCTACATGGTGAAAATAAATTTTACTGTGTTTTGTGGTTCTTATAAACTTGGAAGTGTCAAGTTAAAGCTGTTGACATTTATTTCTAAACTTTAATATAGACTAATATCCAATAAAGCCATTCTAATTTGCATATTTTTCTGTTTCTGAAAAAGTATGAAATAGGGACTAAACCACAGCCCACTAACACGACATGTTCACCTGTAGTGAACCAAGCTACTGATCTGCAACCACTAAACTATTGATTTTATAACTGCAACACACTCTGACGAACTCACCATACATATGACTTAAAAACCATTACTGTGCTGTCTATTCGGCTGTATTTCCATGTAAAGTTATCACTTGACAAGTCCCGGTCTTATATATTCAGTCACTGTTTTGCGCCGCATTATCAATCACAGATGCAGAGAGTCTTCATCCTGAAGGGGGCTTAGCTGTATTTAAAGCTACAGACACTGAAACAGCCTATTTAGAGCAGGACTGAAACCAGGGATGATACAGTCATGGAAAAATGAACCATCTTTGCCTTATTTTGGGCTGAAAAATTCTGTGGACATGTGAGACATTCATTAACTTCTTTTTTTTTTACTTGCACAAAATGGGACCTTTAATGCATGTGCAGCATCATCACTTAAAAGGCCATCCAGTTCAAATTGAACTGTGAAAAACACAACAGCTAGGGCAGCTACTAACTTTGATTACAACAATGACAGAAAATTTTGCACATTAAACCCTAATCAGTAATTTTGCTTGTATTAGAAAAAATGACAAACTACAGAGATACTAATTTATTATGTGTATTAATTTATCTTGCATGAGAAAATACTGAAAATAGCACACCACAGTTTCCTAAAATCCATAGTGATGTATTGATTTTGCCTTTTTGGCAATTTTACTTTAAACTTATTTAAACAGATTATCAGAACAAGGTGTCTGAGTCAAACAATAGCTTAACAAACAAAATAATTCAGCTCTATAATAATTACAAATGTCTAATGTGACAAATGACTTAATCCGTGACTTATTGCAAAATTGATATGATGTAAATATTTGTAAAATGACAAAGAAGCAAGGCTTGCTCCGAAAACAAACAAAGCTGTAAAATATGTCAACAGATTACATATTCTAATTGATTAATAATTCAAGCACATTTTTCCATCTCTACGGATACAAAAAAATATTAAATGCAAACAGACACTAAAAGATAGCACGGGATTTTATCAGAAACACTGTGACAGTAAAATAAGTGTCTTCTACAGTGATCTTTAGTAATAAAACAGACGGGTTTCTGCATTGTGCCTGCACTGAGAAAAAACATCTCCGTAGCAATAGCAAAACTACCAGCTCATAGTGATGCTGAAACTGTTGGTATACATATTGCATGAAATTATGGCAGAAATTATTCATTACTGAATTTCAGTACAAGCTGATTTGTAGTTATCCCCTTCTGTGCATCTCAGCCCCACCTATCAGTAACCACCTAACCTCTATAAGGACCATGGGAGGTTAGGACAGTCTACGTGTAATGTCAGCAAATATGGGAAACTGAGGTTAGAAAAAAATAAAGGCACCATTGGTTTTGATTCATTTGGATTCTTCTTCAGCTGATTGGCTTAGAGGTGTCTGTGCAGTCAGACCACAGCTGCTATAAACCATCCTCCTCTGTGGAAAAAAATTCTGCTGCCTAGCAACAATCAAGAGCACGTACAGGAGGTGACAGTATGCAGCGCTGTACTGTGATGGAGCGATAGATGAGACACTCAGATGGGAGGAGAAATATTTTTTACAGCAAAGGAAGCAGACATTTTCTCCAGTTTCTATATTAATTCTCCACGCATTTGTTTCAGACTAACACGCAGCACCATAGAGAACTTTATAAAACACACAACAAAAGCAAACATACATACCTTTGCACTTTAGGGTACTTCATCTCTGAAATGACGTTGGTGGCTTCTATTTGACTTTGCTTCAAATCAGGAGGCCACATGTTGTCCACCCAGTCCACCTGATCCACCTGTGAGAGCAATTAAAATTAGTGTTGTTAGTCATCCTTCTTTGAATATTATACTAAATTTGCCACCTCTGTCGAACCTTTTTATAATATCATACAGCAAACGTCATGTTAAATTACCACTGTGGGCCGCTTGATGAGGTTCTCCAGCTTAGTGTGGCTGAACTCTAAGCTGATGACATTGAAGAGTTTGTCCCGTTCTTCCTCTGGCGTCTCGTAATAACGGACAAACTGCGCCATGCTCATTTCAGTGCCTTTCTGAGTGCTCACGTCCATAACATCCACAGACCGGCGACTGCCTGCAAGAAACAACCAGGACACGAAGCAAAATTAAATTAAGAGCGCTTCCACTGTCATTGATATGTGATACAGGTGGTCCATAAATTGGCAAATAATTTGTCAGATTTATACACAGAAAAGTGGGTATATGAAGGAAAAATGTGAAATATGAAAAACTGCACAACTGCAGGTATGTACATGTTACTCCCATGTACTTACATGTACATCCAATTATACATGTTATTCATAATATCCCCCACTAGATGGAGCAACTACACCCTGAACATGTTCTGCCTTCATGCCTGTCATGCCTCACATCATAGATAGATAGATAGATAGATAGATAGATAGATAGATAGATAGATAGATAGATAGATAGATAGATAGATAGATAGATAGATAGATAGATAGATAGTTTATACTTTATTGATCCTGAGGGAAATTTAAGAAAATTTAGGAAAACTTGATACAATTGTATTTCAGTGCATTAGAAAACAATCCTAAATGAAAAATTACATAATCAGATTTCTAGCATAATAGCAATAAATGTTTAAGACAATAGATGGAAACATGTATAACTTTTACCAGACTACACAGAGTACTCCACAGTGGACACGCCTACAGTACGATAACAATCCATTGCAGATATCAAAATGTTATATGAGAGACAAAGAGAGACAAGCAAACAATAGACAGATCAATAGACATTAAATACTAAAATGACAAATTAAAAAGGAAAAAATAATAACAGCATTGTTACAATAAGACATATGTGACTAGTACTTTCTGACTCTTTTTTGATGTCTATGTCTATGTTTTTGACAACAAAGGTAGTTTTGATGCTTACTTCTCCATTTACTAGATAATATTTTACCAAAAAAAAGCTTTTTTCCAATTTAAATTCTCTATTAGTACATCTTCTGATGGGATAACAATTCTGGTTGGGAGTACAAGTTTTGTAAAGTTGTTATCCTAACCACACAACAGGTTCAGTCATAGTTAAGGCAGTCTGAAGATGTTTCTTTACAGTATTTCCATACATCAAGACTATATGACACTTTAAGGACACCTCAGATCATTTTCAAGAGGGTGGTTGCAGACAGTTTCCCTCTCAAAGTATTGCAGAGATTTTTTTTTTATCTGGCATCATTACGACAAAGTATTTGGAATTTGTCAAAACTCATTACAACAGTTGTAACATCAGCATCTGTAGGATTGTTCGAGATGCAGATATGTTTGGGATTTTGTTTGCATTTCGACTCAAGTTTAACAAATTAGTTTCTGTAAATATAAGTGTGTGTGTGTGTGTGTGTGTGTGTGTGTGTGTGTGTGTGTGTGTGTGTGTGTGTGTGTGTGTGTGTGTGTTCGTAGCATTCCACTTACCAACTAATCCTTTAATTTCGCTCACTGTAAATTCGGGATCTGGCATTCTGTGTAAATGTAAAAGAGATGTGCATGCCATTCAGTTAGTATGTCACATGTTTAAAAACCAAAACACTGGCTTCAATCAACAGCATGAGCACCATCAAAGATTATTTTCTGCAGGTAAACTTGTGCACTCACCTGATCCCTAATTCATCTTTCTCTTTAAAAATGATTGGGACCCTGAGAGCCTCCCTTTGCACATATTCATAGGTAAAGTCTGCAAGAGAGTGACAGTGTGTTTTAGTCCAAAGCATTCACAGAAAAGCACAAATAATGTGGTAAAACATGCATTTTGCCAACCAAAACTATTGCAAAATTATATAATGACTTCATTAATAAACAACCAAACAGAAATATGATGTTACTTTACCTTTACCCTCCATTAAGTGGACAAAGTCTGCGCCGTAGCTGTCACTGACAAGCTTCTCCTCCACGCTGAAACCTCTGATGTTTGTAATTTCCTCCACATCAGACAAATCCTCGTTTTCGTCGTACATCCTCCGGCAGATGGAGCGCTGCCATTGAAAAACCAGAGGATTTACATGACAAAACTGGAACACGCGTGGAAAGCAAACTCTTTTTCTGTCACAAAGGGCCCCGTCTCCCTACACACCCACATCCAGTGTATTAATTTCATGCCTAACTTTCACACAGGGGCATATTCTGATAGTAACACTCACTACAGGAGCAGCATTTTCCCGTTAAACCTGACGTTGTGGTTAAACTGCGCTTCCACTGGGAAAAGGTAGTTATGTTGCATGATACTCTGTAATTGTAAACTGCTTGTACGATTTCACTCATCTAGATATTAATTAGTGTTGCTTTTACGCTTCCTTAAACTGCTACACGTATAAAAGTAGTATTAAAACCTATAAATATCCATCGTTCTTCCTCGTCGCCTCAAACTTGAGCAGCTTCCCTGACTTGACAAATTCCCCCTCAACGTTTACAAACGTTAGCTTAGCTAACTAATTAGCTCGCTGCCAGTGTAGTCGCCTCGCAAGCTAACGTTACAACAGCAGATGGTAGCTACACACACCAGCCTGCGTCCGGACTCGGCGCACGTCTCCGCGGCCTGAGCCATCGTCTCCCGTGAACGTTTTCTCCCGGAGGCTCAGGGTCGGAACAGCATCTCGGCGGAGGCGCGGCGGAGTTGAAGAAGCAGCACTTAGCACGCTTTACAGGTTCAAAACAAGGGAACCATGTTTTTGTGTATTACGTCACCGCCAGGAACCAAAACATTGTTGGACAACGTCACGGCATGTCAGCGCTCCGCTTTCATTACACACCAGCAACATTAGTCACAGCAGAGGAGTCGCTGTTTGTTTGTGGGAGAGACTTAAAAAGATGCTAACTACTATTAGTACATATTTAATAATTAGCTTTTCCATATTTTAAAAAGCAGCTTTAAAAAAAACACCTTTATTCATTTGTAAATTAAAAATCAATACTTTTAATAAGCTGGGAGTAAGTTTCGTTTGGTAGTTTAATAAAACATTTCTTTTTAACATTACTACCTACTTAGTTACACCAGTGTTAACTACTACAGGGGTGAGTAGTAACGGCTTTACGAGCTTAGTTGACTAACGGATGTTGCCCTCGAACCGCGCGGGCTTCTGGGTAATGTAAGGTGCAGCACGCTGGTAGGCAGGCAGCTGGTGAAAAAATAGCTTCCGCAGTTCCGTCAGCTGGCGAGGTTAAATGCTTTGTAAGTGTACACCGTTGGACTCGTATTCCTCTCGTTTCCCACAGCAGTAACAACCACGTCTGGGCGGCTCCTGTGGTGTTTTGTTTTTTTTCTTACGTGATAATTGGCGCAACATGAGTCTGAGCGAGCATTCACTGCAAGCACTCTCCTGGAGGAAGCTGTACCTGAGTCGAGCTAAACTGAAGGCTTCCAGCCGGACATCAGCCCTGCTCTCTGGATTTGCCATGGTAACGTCGCCCCCCCTAAACACCTTGCTGTAGATGAGTTAGTCACATGACAGAGCTGACATGTGTGTAAAGTTCCTGTTTTCTTCCTGTTCCCTTCTCCTCAGGTGGCCATGGTAGAAGTGCAGCTGGACAACAGCTATCCTTACCCACCTGCCCTCCTCATAGCCTTCAGTGCCTGCACCACTGTGCTCGTGGCCGTCCACCTGTTCGCTCTGATGGTCAGCACCTGCATCCTGCCCAACATAGAGGCCGTCAGCAACGTCCACAATCTCAACTCTGTGAAGGAGTCTCCACACGAGAGGATGCACCGGCACATTGAGCTGGCCTGGGCTTTTTCCACAGTTATTGGTACTTTGCTCTTCCTCGCCGAGGTGGTTCTACTCTGCTGGGTCAAGTTTTTGCCCATAAAGCCCAACAAATCCAGCAATAATACAGTTTCATCTGGTGTGGCTGCTGCTATTACCTCAACCTCCATTATGGTGCCCTTTGGTTTAGTCTTCATAGTCTTCGCTGTGCATTTCTATCGCTCCTTGGTCAGCCACAAGACTGACAGACAGTTTCAGGAGCTGGAGGAGCTGTCTAACCTCACCAGGCTTCAAAACGAGCTCGACAATAGAGAATCTTCCATTTTGCAGTCGCCAAGCTCACATTTCCCATAGTCGAGTACAGCGGATTTGTGGTTGAACTTTGACTCCGTGGAGATTTGTCCAAGGAAGAAGCCACATTGTTGGCTTCTAATTTTTTACAGGAATGAAAATATGTCCCACCCTTTGTTGTGACATTTACTTTTGCGAGGAAGTGTATTTTTAGAAGACACATTTGTTTCAACTGTGAACTCACAAATCTGCCATAATGCATGTAGCTTGAAATCATAATGTCTTAACTGTGATAGTTGCTTGATTTATGTCTACATTATGGCAGAGACATCTGAAGAGTAACTTGGCGTCCTGTCTGTTGCCTGCTGCTTTTATTTGCCAATTTGTCAGTGAACACTCGCATTTGTTTATGTATATTACCTTGTCGTGTTTTGTGAACCACATGTACGTAGCTTTTTGCACCGTATTTACATGACCTACTCTACTGTTCACCATTTGCATTCAGAGTGCGTTCTGTTTGCGCTGACTGACTAATCACCTGCCTAAACTACAGTATTATTAGCGTACATTTGCTGACATCTGTAGCAGAGGCTGTGATGTTAAAATAAACCCTTTTTTTACCAACTGACATTCAAAGTTTAAGAGTGTAGAAAATGATTTGAACGGACTATTTGAAAACTAATTTCTAATGTTACATATGCAACTTACAAGCAATCACTGAAAGGAAATGTTAGTAAATGCAACTCTCAGTTCATGAGTGTAATTAATACACACCTTTGTTCACCAACAATCATCTTCATGCTGTATAAAGGCTTTATACTTAAGTTTGAATCTGATTAATTACACTTGTATCATCGCAGTTCGTCCTCTGTGGAGTACCTGTTGATATTTGGCACTAGTGTTTCTCCGTGCTTCAGTTTGTAAAGCCTCAGCACTCCACTTGTCTCCTGAATTAGCATGTTGCTTTCATCCTTCATTCTTGGAGTACCGCTAGAGAGCTTTTCAGGCCGTTATGTTTATTCACATTTAGCTGGTGTTTTGTTCTAAACAATTTAGAGAAACTGATCTATCTGAGCTAATTGTCAGTGCTGAAGAAGGTAGGAGTCCAGGTGGTAATTAAACCATGTACATGAAGAAAAATACCTACTTGTGTGCCTATAATAATTGAATCCACAGCCTTTGATTGTGTGCTTCAACTGGTATCAAAGTGGTTTAATCTAATGAGTTCGGTTATAGACGTGTAATTGGGTATTTTTCTTTGTGTACAGAGTCTGAATTATCAAAACAGTTGCTCTGTTAAATATATTTTAAATTTAATCACTAGAAACACAGGATTTGGTTTGCTTCTCTAAAACAGACAGATAATCTGATTGAAAATATATACTAAATGAAACATTCCGAATACCGTTATGCACTTTCCTTTTATTTATTCCTTATCAATGAGCATGTGCTGGAGTGGAAGCTTGCTGTTTATCAATACTGATCGGTGTAAGCTGATTTGGCTTCCCTTAAAACCAACTCCATGTCCACGAGATGGAGCTTGAAAGAAGAAGACAGGTACATGTTTTAATTCACAATATTGCATAGGAAAGAGGATTTGTTGTCAATGCTTATTTGGTTGTGTTATGTAAGTGGTGCAAAAATCATTTAATTAGATGCATGGCTGCTAAAGTCTGTGGCAGTGTTGTACCTTTGGGATTGGATACTTCGCTGGTGCTGGTGCTTCATCCCTCCCAAATTCAGACAGGGTCCCACATTTTGCTACTCCAGCCACCCAAAAGCCTACATAAAGCTGGCCTTTGTCAGAATAGTAGAACTTTCCATTACCATTCTTCTTGGCGTCTTGCCAGGTGCCTTCATACCAGTTACCATTTGCTATAACACAAGTTGAAAATCAGACTATGACATTCCTTACTATATCAGGGCATCCAAACCATAACCTATTTTTGATTTTAAAGTATGAGGGGTGACTGGTAAGTTTTGAGCCTGACCAAGAAAACAAGACTTGTTAATCAAAATGTTTAGTACTCTGAGAGAGCAACATGTCACAATAGTTTGTGTGCATTAATGCATGTACAATACTTGAGTCAAGTAGGGTAGGGTAGGTCATTCAAGCAAAATGAACCGAGTCAGTGACCGTGCTGTGACACAGTACCTGTCCCAAAGGGCATGTCTCCCAAGGTAATCCATGAAGACACGGTGAACACATTAGGAAATGATGCTCCATCTTCTGCCACAGTGAAACGATGGACAACTGACTCGGTTCATTTTGCTTGAATGACCTACCCTACCCTACCGGACTCAAGTATTGTAAATGCATTAATGCACACAAACTATTGTGACATGTTGCTCTCTCAGAGGACTAAACATTTTGATTTACAAGTCTTGTTTTCTTGGTCAGGCTCAAACCTTATCAATCACCCCTCGTAAGTAAATGTGATTTCTGCCTCCAATTAATGTTTTCTTGGTTCTCATTAGATGACTTTAAAAGCATCTACTGGTACTGTTTAAAATACA
Organism: Chromis chromis; assembly: GCA_900302755.1. Taxonomy (NCBI): domain Eukaryota; kingdom Metazoa; phylum Chordata; class Actinopteri; family Pomacentridae; genus Chromis; species Chromis chromis. The sequence goes on along the minus strand of OMNN01071785.1, from coordinate 20,121 downwards.
CAGATCTGAAAGTGTACTTTTCTAAAAATGTGCCACTTGTTTGTAGTTTCTCATCAGAGCTGCTGTTTTACACTAAGGAAATAAACCAATGATCAAATTTCCTTATCATGACTACAGGGAAAAGTAGATGCTTGAAATCAAACGGGCAATCTGTATGTTAAATAATCAGTTGTTGGTCACATATTGAGTCTGTATCAAAGCATTTTGATTGGTTCTCCTGTCACAGCAGATGTGCATGGATTTGCTGAAGGAAATGGGTGGAGAAAAGGAAGCTTAGAAAGCCGAGAGCTGATTGGTAGCGAGGGGAGAATGAAGTCAGGCTGGCGTACCACACTCTCCGCTCTCTCCTCCTGGCCCGGCTACACAAGCACCCAGCAGAGACACACACACACACACACACACACGCACATACACCCCCCCGCAGGATAAGACACAGGTTAGAAACAATAGGAGGGAGGACACAGAGTGCCCAAACTTGACAACAGTATGACAGTCATGTATCAGCATGGCAAAACAAATAAGCTGCACAGACAATAACATCAGAAACATGAACTCCAAGATGACGACTGTGAAAAAATACAGGATGAGTGCAACATCAGATATGAGACACACATGCAAAACAAAGTAAAGCGATCACTTGACACTCAGCAGCACAGTAACTGCAATACATGACGAATCATTTTAACTCAAACTCAAATTACACACAGCAATAAGAGTACAAATGATGGTATGTTGAAATGTCATGTGTAACAGTAATAATAGTGAGAGAGGGGAAGGAAGTAGGCAGTACACATTACTTTAACTCAGGTTTACTGTGGCTCTCACACATAAACACACACATCCTACTAAGGTACAGAGAAGAGGCTGTATTGAGAACAAGATTTGTTTTTGTCTTGTTAGATACTAGAAGTTATAATGGATCTTTAACCCTCTGAACCCCAAGGTGTTAAGTACTTTGTTCACTGCAATATGAAGTCCTGCATCTCTATGGAAACAGCACAACCATAACTACAAGTAGAGAGAACTCAGAAGTGTCTTCTATAGAGTATGCCAAAGTTAGAAGTTCAGCTGGAAAGTCCCTGAATTTTTTGCAATGTGAATGTTAGGTTCACCTGAGTGAGCACCAGCTTCTCAGTGGCACCAAGGAGGGCAGAATTATTTGAACTGTAGAAATGAAGAACTGTCAGAAAGTTAAGCATCTGGGGATTCTTAGAGTTTTTAACAGTTTTAATAAATTGTAACTATTTTTAAAAAAAAATCAGAGGGTTCAGATGGTAAAGAAGCTACTAAATGAGCTCTATCAACTCCCTATATCCTTGCATGATTTCAAAATTTCACTGTAACAGTAACACTGGCTGATATTGGAATTTCTAAAGCTGATATTTTAATTCCAAAACATCTGATCATGGTGTAACATTTTCCAACACCATATGACTGGTTTAAACCATAACTGGTAATAAAGTTAATAAAGTACCTGCGCGGAAACTACCTTATAGTCTCAAAAACACTGACACACAACTATGATAAAGGTAAATGGAAAATTTGAACTTCACAGGTCACGTTAAGAACACACACGTGTGGCCCCTCATGTGATAGTGTGACAGAAAACGCTAGTGGCCTCCAGCGCAACAACTTGTGCAACTTTCAGTTTGAGTGGATTTTCTCTCATGTCTTCATGTTGGCTCAAAGTTATTTTGTGTAACTCCTAAATCAAACTCTGTCAGTCAGAGCACTTGGCAGCGAGAGACAGTGTCAAGAAACAGGGATTGGAATTCCCTGTTCCTGGAATCACAGCTCATTTCAGAGACACATTTGCACATGTTCCTGTAACTGCTCAGTCTCTACTGGATGAGCACTTGACTTTGTTCCAGACTAAACAAAAGTTGTCTACCAACACGGGGAAATCTCACACTGCCACACATACACTCACACACACAGGGAGGCCAGAGACATTGTTCAAGGGGACTATGACAGAAAGGATGCATAAAAACCAATCAGTTGGTCTTACGAACCACAAGGTCACCCTGCTGCTCGACCCTGGAATGTCACCATTTCTCACATCAAGCCAACAGCCTTGGGGCTGTGTAAACTACTCAGATAAATGGCTGTTTATGACTGGAAGTTGTAACTTCCTACAGGTCAACCTATCTTAGTCACACACTGCACAGGAACCATTTCTTTTTTTAACAAATGTGAAAGGTTTGTTCCATGTGATAAAAGACAGCCCAAGATTAGATGCTGATACGACATTCTGCCCCATTCATACAGAATATGAATGTAGCTTAGAAAAAGAAATGCTAATCTGCCTTGCTAATGCTGTGCACGTAAACTAGTTAGTGTGGGCAGCTGGCATTGAAGCAGACAAACACACTGCTAGATTCAGTCTTTACACTCACACACACATGCACACATGCACAAAAAATAGAAGTCCATGTAGGTTTGACAAAAGTCGTTTGGTGTGTGACGGTGTTGCCACGACAGCATGTGTAACAGCAGAGACTATTTTAGTGTCATGTTGCTGCCATTGAGATGTTGTGTGTGTGAGCAGAGGTTGATGTGAACAAACAGTCTGTGGTAATGACAGACATTTAGTGAGGGTGACAGAAGTCCTGTGTGATTAAACGGGTACAGGAATGTGTGTAAGTGTGTGTTACTCTTTCTAAGTGGCCTGCCGTCCTCTTGAGTCACAAGAACAGAACTGTTTTTGCTTGGCGGGAGAGAAGCAGCACAAACTCTTAAGCTCTTAAGGATGATCAAGTATAAAAAAAGGACTAAGCATAAGTTTGGTCTGTGCACTGATTGAGTGTTTGTGTTTTCAGATGTGTGTTAGTGTGCGAGGAGAGCTGCGCATTAGCTCTGCTGTTTGGGTCTGTTTGTGTGTTAATACTGATTAGATCTGATTCTCTCATTCAGATGCCGCGCTGCCCAGTAGGAAGCCATCTGCCATCCCATATGGTCACCAGGCAGCTGAACTACGACCTGCACAGCAACGGGTTTCAATGTGTGTCTGTGTGAGTGCTTCAGAGGGTGAGAAAACAACTTGAAAACAATCCACGTTCTTAAAAGCTTATCAGTGGCTGTAGCAAATCAAGTTGGTGACAAACGCGAGAGAAGAACACAAGAAATGAAATGTTTGAAATGATTTAACATGATTCTGTAAAAAACGTTTGATCACAAAATACACAAAAAAAGCAGGTCAAAAATAGCTCAAGTGCCATCACTCACACATGATTTGAAATGACTGCAAGAAAGAACACATTCCTTAAAGGAAAAAAATAACAACGCCGGTCTGTTTGATTAACAGAATCAATAACATCGAGCTGGTTGTTGATTGGACAAGCTTGCAGAACGAGAAAGTTACCTGGAGACAGGCCAGCAGCCAGTCACAGGCCAGGGCCTGAGGAACTTTGTCTAAACTACAAACTGGGGACTCATCTATCTGTAACACAGAGGAACCAGTGTACAGTAGGGTGCACACAAATGACACACAAGGGTTACAACATCTGGAAACCACAGTGGGAGGGTTCAGCTGGTGTGCATTCAGAGAAAATAGACACTTCCTACTGTATGTGCACCGTGTGTAAATCATTGGAAAACGTGGTTTAGTGTACTTGAACAAAAACAGATTATAAAACAGCAGGTGGTCACTATTTTTTGGAGATGAAAAAAAAAAAGCAAAATTACAAAATCTGTGGAAAAAAATGAGAAAAGGAGAGAGAAAGTGGTTACAAAACATGAGACCAAAAAGAAATCAGAAAATGTCATGACAATATGCTCTCAAGTAAAATACAATGATTCACCTGCTGGTGCATGTTGACGTGCACCAGCATATGCATATGTGCAAAACATTTTAGTGTGATGAGTTATTTATAAAGTGTATGAATGTATAACAAAAAAAGCAGTGGCCTTGGTGTAAAATATTGTATATATACGGAAGCGTTTTAGGGCCGAGAAGAAAAAATTATAGGAGGTAGATTTTTTTTTTTTCATCATGCACTTCGAGAATAAAGTCAAAATGTCTCCTCTGGTCCAGATTCGGACCCCCGGCATCGATAAGTCATTAGTGATACGTTGTCAAACATAAACGATGCCTCTTTCCCATCGTTTTAAGGTAGACAAGGTCCTACAAGCCCAGTTTTATCATAGGTAGCTGTCTTTCAAGCTGCAGAAATAACACTGGTGTCTATGTGCAGCCAGCTGAGATGAGTACACAGGGACCGTCTGCAAATTGCAAAACCGCTGCAACAATGAAGAGAAACACTACACAGATATTCAGTATCTTCACTCTTATACACTGTAGTGTCACCAAAATCACTGCAGCCATAAAAAAGGAGCCAGTTGAAGAGGCATCGTTTATGTTTGACAATGTATCGCTAGTGAGTTATTGATGCCGGAAGTCCGAATCTGGACCAGAGGAAACACTTCGACTTTATTCTCGACATTTCCACTTTTTTCTCGAAGTGCATGATGAAAAAAAATCTACCTCCTATCAGATTTTTTCTCATGAGTGGCCCTAAAACGCTTCCGTATATATCAGATATAAAATGTTATGCAAAAAGAAACACAAACATGCTTGTTTTGATATCTGGTTATACATGGGGGACTGTTGTTTCTTCTTTGGCTAACATTTCTTGCAAATGTGATGATTTGGTCAATATGTGTTAAGTGGCACTGGTGGTCCACAAAGAAGGCTATGTGTCTCACAGAGCTTTACCATTATTGTCTCCCTCTATGCCGATATCATTGAAACAGATTTGAAAAATGTTGACAATGTCGACACCAATGTGTGTTTATAGGCCAGCTGACTGAACTGTCAATGTCACTGTCCCTCAGGGACAGAGATCTGCAGTAACACCAGCCCCATGAAGACAAGTGGTGTCATTTAAAACCTCACAACTCCCTGTAGTTAATAAATTATTCAAAAACCCATACTCAAAGAAATGTGCAGGCACGTTACAAGCACTCCTGCATGTGTGCAATGTGTCGTAATCTCATTTACATGCATACATAGTATACACATAAAGGGATAGAGGGACCAAACCTTTCAACCACAGTTAATATTCTTCTTTTGTATGAAGCTAGCACACAAGCAACACTGGCTGCTGAGCAAGGAGCTGTACTAGCAGGCTGTGCCAAGCTCTGCTCCTAAGTAAGCTGCATCGCTGAGCAAAGCATGGGGGGACACAAGTTACAGTTGAAAAAAAGATTCTGAAGGAATGGTGTCACACCTGATCTCCATCACAAACTGCAACTGCTGCTGGTGGGTACAGACATTATTACAATTTAGAGTAATGAGAAAAAGATGAATGGCCAGTAGTTATACCTGGGAGCCTCCAGCGATGGGGATGACACAGGTGAGGAGATTTCCGATCACCGTTTCCAAGGGGGCAGACAGGCCATCTACGTGGACGGTGTAGATCAGACCCAGACAGTTCTGATCAATCAAGAACAGAGGTCAAAGGTCAACAAAACCATGCAACAAGGCCACACATAATCCATTTACTGTACAATAAAGGAAAATAGTAATGGCCAGCATGGCTTAGCAGAAAAAATCATACATCATGCAGTCAAACTTTTCAGCATCATATGTCATTTCTATTCAATCCCTACAGCACTGAATGTTTAATGTGTTTTAGCTTCATACTAAATCCTCTTACTGAAAGTCAATGCACATCATTTTAAAAACTTGTCGATGTCATATTAAGGAAAGTTGTCTGTGTTGTACCCTGAACACCTCAGTGTAATCCAGTCGAGACACCAGCACCAGGCTCTTTGGGGCAAAGACCTTAGCTGCTTGGATGACAGCCGGCGCCTCATCTGCCTCATCTGCCTCGCTGGCCTCAGCCTTCTGCAGCTGAACAGAGAGCAGGAGCAAATATTAATGCAATCACATCATTCTGAGGTAAACACTTATTATAAACCCCATTTACACTTGAACTCACATAATATAGTGGGACATAGGGAGTGCAGTGGCAACCACAATGAAGACCCAGGTGCCTCTTGGCCATGTGTTCCAAAAACGTTAAGAGGCAGTCTTCACAGTCTTTGCAGTGTGAAACGCATCCCACTTACTACAGTGAGTATCCATACTGTCGACACATTAACCCTTTAAGTCATCGGCGACACGTTTGGGCTAGCGCACTTTGGAATACCATAAATATGTCACCGTTTGTGCTATCAGAAAAAAATCAAACGGTTTCTGAAAGCTGAGGCGTTGCGCTTTACAGCCAATATGGTGTCATTACGGTAATTTCATTCATACCCCCCAGGAATCCGCTGGATGAAATTACTGTAAAATTACCGTAGTGACACTATATTGGGTGTAAAGCACAACGTCGTCATTCGCGCCCCCATTAAGAGCGATCACACAGAAAACATATCCAGTTACTTCTCCAACTGCACTGTTAGAGAAGTCTATGACAAAGCCAAAGATGGCCAAACAGACAAACCCCCCCCCCCCCC
>OMNN01071785.1:0-13639 GCA_900302755.1 Chromis chromis | reverse complement strand
ACGACGCTCTTCCGATCTATAACTGCCAGATATTTAAAGTTTCTTCTGAAAAAATGGGCACCAGCACTCACAGGACATTTTCTTACCTTTTTGTAATCAAAATAAGAAAAAAAAAGACCAGGTGGACATTTTGAGGTTCAGGTCTTAAAGGGTTAATGGGTCTTTATAGGCAGCTTTCCACTGCAAAAACTGTGCCCGCTTCATCAGCTCTGTTTCCATTGGATCCATTAGCTCCGACCACAACATGAACTCAAAGTGTCCCAAAACAATGACAAAGAGTAGCTACTGGACGTAACTTTAGTTCTGGGAGCAAGTAGGAAATCGAATGGAGAACGTCAAGAGGGCCGACAAATATCACTTGTTGTCCTTTCTGAGTTTAACCAATCAGAATTTGTCTTCTCCGAGTTTGACCACTCAGCATCGAGACCTGCACAGCAGTATTTTAGGGCCGCTCACAAGTACCTACCCTGGAGAAGGTACTGTTTTTTCTCCCTGTAAGAGGCTCTACTGGGGTGGTCCTTCAGTCAGAACACACAATAAGGTTTGTGTCACCCCTAATATGGCACACAAGTTCCTGCCTCTTGCTATGGCTCTTGAAACACATATTTACTGGCCTTAATCGTGTAAAATGTTTGCTTTTTCTTATAAATGTGTGTGAAACGTCTTTCTTTCTAAATGATGTATATTGCAAAAGCCACTGTGTGACCATCATGCCACAAAGGCCACACAACCAATCACGGGTCTTGCAGCCTCGTTGTGAACCCAGAATGTGTTTGTTACTGCATGAACAGCTCCAAGTGATCCCTGTGACACTGGATACCTGGCGTCTGTCTTACCTGTGGGTTGTCTAGGCCCTCCCAGAAGGTGAAGCAGGCACAGTAGTTACGCTCCGAGTTGATGTCAGTCAAAACCGCTACAAAGAAGGAAGTAGGCTGCCGCTCAGGAACCAGCTGCCAACCGCTGGGCTGACAGAACTAGCCAGGAGGAGGGGAGTAAACATAGAAAGGTAATGGTAGCGTTGGGCCCAGTGGTGAAACAGGGACACGGGTTGGAATCAGATAAGGATGGGAAGAAAGGGCAAAAAGAGAGGGAGAGAAAGATTAGTGTACATACCAGCCTGGGTGATATACAGACAGCAGTGTCACATGTTGTTCCAACGGCACCTCAGGGTGATTCATCCAGGGCTGGGCTATCATTAACACTACGAACAGGTTCTGAAAACTTTCCATGTGCTTTAAAATGACACTAACTTCCCCATCGCTCACACTGAGCACTGTGGCCGTATATTCATGTCTAATCACAATGTATCTGGTTATGGTATGTGACATTCAAATATTTACTCACAAAACAAGAAATGTTAATGGAGCCATCAATACTGTCACAGTACTGTCCGACGTCAGCAAACAATAGAAAGTCAATATTAGCAGTGGTTTTGTTAAGATGTGACATTCATTTTTTCATCATCCATTAGGTTGAGTAACTAACCTGACTTGATCTGAACTTGGCAAATGGCCAGCGTAAACATGTTGCACAGGCCATTAGCTGGTTGCTTTCAAGTCCATCCACTATGAAACCATTTATGAGGCAATTTTAAGTTGTCCATTTCACATCCGGATCACAGAGCAGATGCGCTTTTAACTTTGAACATTTTTAGCCAACGTGTGACTCAGTGCTGACTCAAGGACACTGATGACTAATGTTTGGAAACAATATATGTTAGTAGTAAAACTAAAAACCTACGTGTCAAAACACAAAACTCTGTTGAAGTGCCTTTGTTTATTTATGATTTAAATATGTTTAATAAATGACAACATTTTACCATTGACTACCGTAATTTCCGGACTATTAAGCGCACCTGAATATAAGCCGCACCCACTAAATTTAAAAAGAAAAAAAGATTTTGTACATATACAGGCCGCACTTGTCTATAAGCTGCAGATGTTCACGTTGTAACGGGATATTTACACAGAAAAATGTAACACAGAAAGATTTTTCTAACTTTAAATTAATAAATAAATGTTTTTTTCCGAACAGTGCCTGTAACACAGCTGGTTAAAAAAATTAAAATACAGTAGCGTCTTTTTGCATTGAGTCAGTTCTTCACGCTGCCGTCTCCAATGTCTCACCATCGATTCATTGATGCCAAGCTTACGTGTAGCAGCTCTATTTCCTTCCTCGACAGCCAGGTCGATTGCTTTCAACTTGAAAGCTGCATCATATGCATTTCTTTGTGTGTTTTCCATGATGAGGGTATGTGCATGAAGCGCAAAATGACTGATCTGAAGGATTTAGTGTGAGTGCGTTTGTTTTAATTCGAACAGTTCCATTGGTCCACTGTGACCTGTTCGGTAATTTCATTGGTTTGGTGTGACGAGGCTAAATGTATTGGCGGCATGAAGCTCGTTAGCCCGTAAAAAGCCATAAATTAGCCGCATCATTGTTTAAGCCGCAGGGTTCAAAGCATGTGAAAAAAGTAGTGGCTTATAGTCCGGAAATTACGGTAATATAGTTAGATTTTACATAAAAGCAAAGATGCTACTGTTCAGCTTAGAAGTGATGCAATTGTTATAAAGTGTTACAATCTTGAATCATTTGACCTTTAAGTGTTGTATACAGTAAGTGGTCTCGGTTGAATCCTGCAACAATGTTGAAATTTAAATACACACACATGATAACAAATAATATGAAAAATTCATGAACTGAGTCTTAAAATATGTTAAAACACAACCTTTAGCTGTCTTTCGGTTACTCTCCCAAGGATTACAGTGTATGAATTTGCCTTGTTTTACACATATTCCTTCTAACCAATGCCAGCAGTCTGTGTTTTGCTTAAGTCGCAGATTCCTGCTTCCTTTGATTTGCCTCATATGTCATATATTCTCGATGTGCAGGGATGCACACAAAAACCCCACCCACAGACAGATACACAGGATGAGCAATTTTTAGCATGACATTGAAAATTCCCTTTGATCTTCATGTTAGAAGAAGTCTGAGCTGTTTACTAATCAGTGGGTGAGAATAGAAAAAAATATGCATGTGCAGTATCTCAGTTGTACACATAGAGATTAGTGAAGGGGTACAAAGCAATGTTAGGAGGCTACATGTAAATCACTCTGACACTATTCTCTGTCAAACTGAATCCGCTCTGATAACCCATGCAACATCAAGTGAATACAGTCATTAACAGGACTTAAATGCTTAACTTCTGGATCCCAGTTTCTGAAAGAAGAGGAGAAAAAACATAGTGTTGTGGGTGCGGTGGTGATTGCAAGGAGGATTCTACAGCCAGAGGAAAGACTAGAAAGCAGAAAGAAAAAGAGGAAAAGACTGAAAGAGACAAAAAAAAAGTTACGCTCAGCCAGTTTTATTTGCTGCTGCTGTTTTCGGATCCAATTCAAACTACTATTTTTGGTTTTCTCATTTCAAGAGCAAAAACGTTTGGCTGATTTTCTTGTTACGTGAGCTTACTTTGTTGTTACTTGTTCTGTGGCCGTAAAAGCCCAAAATAGCTTATTGGCCATTTACTCATTGTAGAAACCAATAGTTTTGAGTTTTAGATGATGGATGAGAATGAATAAATCAGGTATCGGCTGCATCCCCTCAATCTCCGTTATCTACTTCCTCGTTCAGATTTCTTCCCAGATGGACTTCCTGTGTTGCCCAGGAGACCATTCATCACCATGACAACCAAGTACACCACCTGCAGTTATTACTTGAGTCTATTATTATAAGGAGAAATGCTTTTGGATATACAGAACTCTGCAAATGCATATAGCTTTTGTGTGTGCTTGTATACACGAGGCATAAAGGGAAAGACATGAGAACCGCTTATACCTGCATTTTCCAGCCAACTGTAAATACAGTACATGTACATTATGTCTATACAGCTTCTTGCACATTTATTTTTTTTACTTCAAGTCTTTCTCTGAGATTCACTCCAGTGGCAAGCAGAGCACTTTATTTCACTTTAGCCTGCTTTACTGCTGTGTTAAACAGAGGACAGAACAGTAATGAAAAAGAACTATCCTGATTGAAAATCCCACAGTTGTTACTGCTAGGTGGCTTGCAAAGAGCTTTCACAAAAATGGCAATTCAGAGCACAATTACAGCATTATAAACACTGGAAAGGGGCAGCAGTGTTGGCCAGTGTGGCAGAGAAACGCTGCCATACATGCACACACAGGTTCTGAAAGATCAATGTGCACAAAGAATACACTTAAGCAGATATATTCACACACATTGTTCAGCTGTTTCGACTCATTGGAAATGGTTTCCATGCCAGTCGAATGTATTGACCTCAGTCATGTGAATGAAAAATCAGACAATTAGCAAAACAAGTTGTTGTGAAGTAGCTGTCAATTACAGAAAATAAACCCTTATTACAAAATGAACCACTTTAAAGTAGTAGCTCTAATATGTTTGTATGCTTTTATTCATAAAATAATACTCTACTTTTTTGGTCATACTTTTGATGACCAAAAAAATAGGTTCTTGTATTTATGCGTGTAAATTTCCTCATGTAACTTTAATGATCACCAATGTAGATTTGAAGTCATCATCTTGACGACAAGATGTATGATAACAGATACACAGTACTGTAGTTTACAGTTGGGTTTGGGGTTTACAGTGAAATGGCCTAGTGAACCACTGACACATTGCAAAGAAAATCCTGCTCTTTAATTCCTCTATGACAGCAGCAGTTATGCGAATGCAAATCTTTGCTATTAAAGGCAACTTCAATGTCTTGACCATTTGGAGCAAGTGGCCATGTAACTGCATATGGTGCTGCTACTTATCTAACTGCTAATATATTCACAAACATCATTAGTGTCTTACTGAAGAAAGAGATATGTCCTTCATTATATCATGCCGCAACAGGGAGAGAGAGAGATCATTAAAGCTGAACTGATCCTGCTGGGATTTAAATATTAAAAATTATGACAGGGGGTGACAACTTTAATTAACAGTTTCACAAGCGACGAGTGAACAAAACCTCATGATCTGTATAGGCAAAAATAGAAGTTCATATGTAAGAAACAAGCAACGTTCGTAAGTCATCGTGTTATTTAAAGGAAAGAGGCTTAAATTGTGACAGTGATTCATCTTGAAAATGACTCACAACCTTTCTCAGAACAAAAAAAAAAAGTCAATAACTTCTCAGCATTAGAGCTCATTATGTTCAAGCTCAAAAAGTTTACTGCAGAGGGTTTTATTTTTTTCACCAGTTATTCTGGAAGGGAAGACGGAAGCATCTAGTTAAAGTCAATAACAAGCTACACCAAACTACAAAATGGTTATCGTAAGCCTACTGATCTGATGGAAAGGATCTTTAAAAAAAAAACAAAAAAACACACAGAACATACTTGGTCTTTGAAATAATGAGGATTCTTAAAAACCTTTGTTTTTGAAGTTCCATCAAAATTTGAGATGGTAAAAAATAATCATCTCGTCAGACTTGTCAGGAATAACCAAGATCCAAACAACAAATTCCCTTCTTAAATCTACTCATACATTAACGCGTAAGTTTGTGGGACTGGCATTAACGATGACTAACCATATGGCAGCAGTATTTAATATTAAGGCACAAAGTAACAGAGCATCTAAGACCACCAAGCAAATCTGTGTTTCTACATTATGCATGCAGTGTGGAAGTCAGGTGGGTTGAAGGACTTAAGGACAAAAATGCTGCACAGTGGGCATAAATTGCAGCTTTTAAAGCCGCAGTAGGCAGAAATCTAGAAAAGGCACAAAAAAAAAAAAAACTGTTATGATCCCGCTTCAGCCCCTGCTCCACCTCTCTCTCCCTCACCTGAATCCCAGCTCTGCCTGCAGTCACCCTGGTTGCGGAGGTTGGAGATGGCTGCGGGGAATCGACTCACCTGCCCTCAATCATCAGTTACTATAAAGGCCCGGTTCTTTCAGTCACACTCTGCCAGATCATAAACCATGCAACCCAGTTTCCCTACCGGTCCCCAATCTGTCTCCAGCCTGCCCGCCTCCTGCCTTGCCCAAGCCACCGCCACTAGAATCCCCTGCTTCAGCGACTCACGAGCTGCCTGGGTTCTGCTGTTAAATTCTTAAGGATCAGTTTACTTTATCAGCCTACATCTATATGAACAGACAGAACAAGATTGTCAATTGAGACTGAAATCATGCTTCTCTGTATGATATATTGCCCTTGAAAGATTCATGGACAGTGTGGTGAGATAGCTGAGGCAACTTGACATAAGTTACATATCTCAACCCTGACATTTCTATACACCTAATCTGCATCCTCATTTATGCTTTCAGGGAAACATATTTACCTCGGGATTATGTTTGCGTTATGTTTGACATATCACAAATACATTTCTAATCATCTTTGTCATTCATTGTAATGCCTTTCAACTGTTAATAGGATAGGGCAGTACTCGTTACCATGGCAACCCAGATAATGGTGCTTCAAACATGCTTGTGAAAGAGTTGTATTTTCACCCAGATCATAGCATTTTACTATCCCTAACCAAGTAGTTTTGATGCATATATCTGACCAAACAAAAAACTAATTTAAGTTTAAAAAGCATGGTCCACATGGGACCCCATTCTTGTGCCCTTTGGTCCAGCAAGTAATTTACCATGTTCTATTCTTTCTGTGCAAAACTACTTTTTCAGAATGAATCCAACAGTTAATTGTGGCAATCAACTACCTATAGTATATTTAACTTTTTTTGAACTACATTCTTATCTTCTTCAGCTGCATGGTCACCTCCTCACTACTCATATTAGCAGATAACTGCACCTCAATCTAAATGGCAACTCCTAATTCTCAAAATTTAAGACTGGAAGCATTTGTTGTAGTTATAACTGTGTCATTCCTCAAGTTGAATGAATAAAGCACAGAGCCTGAAGAACAAAAAATGTGTGAATATCCAATACTTATGGACTGTATTTATTTAGTTGTTAATAAGATGATTTCCATCCCTATAGAAGATGAAAACAGCCAGTCAAGCTGTTCCTCTAACTACCAATTAGAAATGCAGTTTTCTCTTTTCGCACCCACACACTTGCTCCGTAAGGTGCCCCTAGATGCTTAACTAACCAATATAAAGTGAAGGAAGAATATAATTGCAATTGCCAACATCTGTTTTGCTAAAGACTTAAGCAGACACCCCAACAACCATGGAGCTGAAAATATTTTAATGACTAATATGAAGACAAGAATGAAGGCTGAATAAAGTACCAGTTTGGATTTTATTAATTAAAACCTGATCTCTACTTGGATTTGTCAGCTTTTGATGCTGATCCCCCCACCAAATCCAACCAGATTTTGCAGGAAGCCTGTTTGGGGGTGTACTGTGTGTGTGTGTGTGTGTGTGTGACTGCCGCCGCACCACAGCCGCTTCACTACTGAGGAGCCGGATATGAGCCGAAAGCGTGGCGCTTTTTAGTGCGCCACGCAGGCTGTGCATGCGAAAATAATCTGTAGTCCGCGGTGCTCCTGAATTGAATAATTTCACGGTGGCGGAGGGAGGCGGAGCCCAGCTCCGAGGTGGCGGAGCCCTGATCCGAGGTGGCGGAGCTCAGCTCCGGCCCACTTTAACCCCTGCATACATACATATATTTTGATTCAGGTACATACGTAACATTACGTAACACGTACACAATATGCTTGGATAGCGGCAGCTACGTTTGGGTCACCGGTAACGTTCATGTTTGAAAAAATGCACTACAGGCAGAATATACTCCCGCTACCAAGCGACCGCGACGCATCGACGCACGTTTTATGCGTCGACGTATTTCGTATATAATCGATTACGTCAACGAATCGCCCCACCCCTACTACTCTGGCTTGTGCAGGGGGGCCTCTGTCAATCAAATTTGTTCCACTGCATCCTGTTGATGCTTGATCAGATGGGGTCTAGGAAGTTCGGAGGTCAAATCAACATATTGGGCCATTGTCATGTTCCTCAAGATGTTCCTGATTGTTTGATGTTGTTGCCATGTGGTGGGGTGCATTTTCCTGCGGGGGTAACCCAGTGACATTTGGGGTTTCCATTTGCATGAGGGAGTGTGCTTGTTCTGGGACAATGTTTATTTGGGTGTCCAAGTCTCATCAACACGGATGCCAAAATCCAAGGTTTTCCAGCAGAACACCACATAGTACCAATATGATCAATGTTATTCACTTCACCTGTCAGTGGTCAGAATGTTGTGGCAGATCGGTGTATAGGGTCCATACTTAAACTGTGTTTTACAAATATTACTGATACAAAAAAGCTTTCAACAGATCAGAAAACACTGATTACTCAAATACTGTTGTGAGCTAGTGCTAGATCCTGTATTAATGATGTGCCAATATGTATGAGAATTTAATTTTTATGTTTTAATTTTCACTGGTAAGGCTCCTGCTCTGCCGTGTTCCGTTTTTCTTTAATTATTTCTAGCTCATTTTATTATAACTGGCACTTCTTTTGTAGTACAGTATGAGCTGCTGTCTACTGTGGATTATGAGTCAAACCCCAAGTCCATCATTCTCTTCTAGGTGGAAGTGACTGACAAGCCGGTTATTATAGCACAGAGGAAGACAGAGACAAGCTGCGAGAGAGACAGGAACTGTGAAAGCCAGAAAAAGCAGCAGAGAAAAGCAGAAAAAGAGACAGATGGATACTTCCCACACAGAGTACATCCAGGAAATGTAATCTGTGATTGTCTCACACAAGTGTCTAACCTTTGCTTGACTCCACCAGTGGAAAAGAGAAAAAATAGAGTCTGATAGATACTCTTACAAGATGGGCCTCATGAGTTGATTATAGTGTGAGAAATGTCCTCCTGTTTTACTCAGGGTCATTGATCTCTTATATTCTTAACACCAATCATGGAAATGAGTCATATGACATGGATGGACTGTGTTGCTTTGCTAGATGATGATGGGCACATATTTGGTCATTCAACACTTTTTATGAATCACACAGACACGAAACAGAATGGCAAATATGCTCAGTTTTGAACATTTTATACTTATCAGAAATATTTAATAACAGGCAGAAAAGCAGTGTTTCACTGTCCAGTCTGCACTTGTACAAGTTTCTCTGGCCCTTCCCAGGCTGTCATTGTGAATAAGAAATTGTTCTTCTATGTTTTGCCTGGTAAAATAAAAGTTACATGAAATCTTGCTGTATTACACCTCTAACCACACGAAATGGCAATGCACCAATATACAGACACACCCTTGACTACACTTTGTCAAACAACATTTTTAGCTGCTGCTCATTGTCAGTACGTTACATAATGACCCTATCAGCCTTTCCTGATTGGCCATTCTTAACTTTACAATGTGGGTGTCCTCCAAAGCATTTGCAGATTTTCCACCACTGATGTTAAGGTTTGGTAGTGTTTAGGCCAACGATGTCTCCACAAAGTTATGTTCCTATACAATTAAACTGTATTCTCAATTAACTTTTGGTAGAAACGTATTCTCTGCCAGATTCCGTTTCAAATCAACATATTTTTTGCCATTTATTCTATTGCCTTAGTGTTGCTCAGTTTTAGCAAATCAATCATATATTAGATGCGGCAAGACTCATCACCCTGGTAACCCAGAAAATAGAGGAGAAGCTTCAAATATGTCATGGAAGAGTCATACTTTGGCTCAGCTTCCCCTCTTAAATTCTGACATGGACTTTGTGCCTCTTTCAAACTGGAAGCCTTTTCTGCAGCGTCCTGGTTAGAAAATCTCTCTGTTTTTAAAGAAAATTGTGATTCTATCAAAAGGTCAGTGAGAGTCCAGTTTAGTTGGATATGTAGTAGTAGCTACGCTACAGATAGGAACACAATTTAACAGAGACAGGGTTGCTTTAGGAACAAAAGCTGTTTAGTCGAGGAACAGTTTTAAGTTGCAGTTTAAAAAAACAATAGGGAAAAAGTTTAATGTTGGTGAAAGAAGAACATTACATGGCCAATCGTCCACCACGATCTCCTCCTAGATAGCTTTAAATGCACTGTAATAACATCATGTACTGTTGTTTCTGAAAGCCTTCATTCATATTTTGAATAGCTGCAGGGTTAACCCGACCACAGTATTAACAACAAATGGCCCCATCTTTTGTAGGGAGAACAAAATACGTTTTATTACTGGTTTGTTTCTGCTGTTTCACACAAAGCTTTCACTGAGATTCACCCTCTAAGACTCCTCTGCAGGAGGAAGACCAGAACTTCTTCATAGTTTTATTAACTTGCAAGACTTGTCATGGTGCATTTCAAGGGACTAATCTCTGCTCCCTTCCACCTCTCTTAATTAACCGAGATAGGGAAGAAGCTAAAATGAGAAGGAACTGGAAGAAAGACATGAAAGTGAAGAAAGTGAGAGGTATAACAGATCTTGTGGCGACCACAGGCTGTGCTCCTGTTCAAGTCTGTAGATTAGAAAAATACTTTCCCCATCAACTGGGTCACCATGGAAATGGAAAAATAAAGGCCAGTGAGAAAGGTGTAACTATAGCATTTTACTCCCAAAAGCCTACAGCCAGAAACACACTAATGCTTGGTTAGAACAGAACTGTGCAAATGTTTTAGCTGCTTTATATGTTTAAATGCACATCCATTATACCATTGCATCAAGCAGACATGTGACTCCCAAATTTAATCTGCAACCTGACAATAATATCAAACATCAGGAAAAAGAACAAAATATCCTGCAACAGATCGAATGTAAAGGTTATTTTTTTCTGTTGCAGTTTGTGTGAAATTAATTGATATAAAAAAAAGATCATGGCATTATTTTTGAAAACATCCTGTTATTAATTTTGGTGCCTAAAGATTGAAACAAGGCCAAGTAAGCAGAGAAGATGTCACTTTAATGAAATAAGGGCATAAACATTCAAATGATAAGTGCCCATCTTCTCTCAACTAATATATCAATTTGAAAGAGTAAAAGTGCTCCAAGTACTTCAAACATGAGGAATGCTGTTCACCTCAATCACTTATTAAACAGTAAATGGTCCCAATTAAACTTACAAACAGGAAAATCACTCAAGCTCTAATTTATTTCAAGGAAAATGTGGTACATGTCAAAGACGTTCTTTTATGTTGGTGCCCTGCAAGTAGCTTTTTCTTAGGTATGACAAATATAGGACAGGGTGCTCCAGAGAAAGATGAAACACAAATTCAGAGTTATGGAAAAGAGAAGAATTTAAAGAGAAAAAGAGGGGGGGGAAAATCTTCGGGCTACATTTGTTTTTAACAGCCCCTGGCTGGCTGACTCATCTAATCCTGACAACACCTGTTTCTCAATTTTGTTTTATTCCACTATTTTCAGCATCCAGTGAAGCTAAGTATACTATCTACCTCTTCTCAGCAAAGTTCCAGTGCATTTGGCAACCTCCATTAATGTTTAAACCCCTGGGCAGAAACCACAACTATTTCCTACAACATATTTGCTCAGTTTGTAATGAGATAGTAAAGACTTAGTATTCTCCTATTATTCCTACACCTTTAATCTGAAAATATACTAATTCTGTCATTCAAAACTCTCCACCACTAAAATGCAGCCCCCCAGACGCAAGCCATTATCATATGTAAACAGTGATTTTAATATTCACAATATCTTGGATAAACAGCTTTTCACGCACCTCCTCCATTATTGTGTGTGTGGTGTGTTGTGAAGGCTCTGCAACACACCAAGCAGAGTGGGAATGCTTGTATTCAAAGTCTGTGTAAAGGAAATGAAAAGAACTGTTACTACACACATTATACATGTAAGAAAATAGT
Source organism: Chromis chromis (assembly GCA_900302755.1). Lineage (NCBI taxonomy): Eukaryota > Metazoa > Chordata > Actinopteri > Pomacentridae > Chromis > Chromis chromis. Next base: position 1,894 of record OMNN01071785.1, on the reverse strand, counting down.
AGTAGAAAACAAGTGAAAACAAAGACAATTTAATTGTGGAGTGAGACCACTGAACTATCGTTGTGTTCCCGATTTTCGAGAAATTGTGGCTGGAGCCAAACTTTGTATAACCCCAAACACTGACATTATAAAAACTAGAGCATATTTGCATCAGTGATTCTCCTGCTTGATTTCAAGTTACACCACTTAAGGCAGCCAACAGTTTTCTAGCTAACTATGACTTCATCCAGCAAATGTGTCTTCCTTGGGTGCCAGAATGTGCAGAATAGCTTTTTCCCCTGTTAAATGTCCTAATATTAATGAGATAAAGAAGACTGGACTGATTTGAGGATTGCCATCAGCATCCACCTCTGCAGGGACCATTTTACATCAGGTAGTTTTGCAAACATTCATTGGAGACAACTAGGAATCACGGATAATCCTAGTGAAGAGGGCAAAACTGACTATGTCCCTCTCCAGCCTTCATCCTCCTGTCCCACCATATTCTGGAGGCATCATTGACAGTACATGCCCCTCAGTGACGTTAAGTCCTTGTTTGCTGAGTGTATTATTGCATCTAACGTAGTCCGTTGCTACAAAATGATGAAAATATCCCACATCTACATTCGGTGTTTGTGATTTCACATCTAACATTTTTGGTTCCGTCAAAACAAACTCTGGACGTGTGCACAGTTAGTCTGTTTAATTTGGGCTGGTTTGAAAGCTGTTAATTAGGATCTTCAGCCACCAACATTTCAGCTCTGTTACAATGTGCAGTTTTGGTACTTTTTGTGTGTTTTCTTGCTTACTTTATATACTAAGTTATGGGGGGAAAAACCTTATAGATGCCTGTGCCTTCTGGATTTGTCAGCCAAGTCATAATCAGAAGGACTTCAGATTAGATGTTGCTGTTTCAATTAGAAAACAGTGTGCCAGTTAAAGCACAGATGGGAATCATCTACATGAAGGAGGCGAAAGATAATTTGCTGGGTAATAAAGTTAACAGAGGTAGAAAAATAAAAGATGGGACCGAACATGCACTCTTGGGGTACCCAGATAAACAGACGACTGGTTACGGGCCAAAAGAGAGAAAATGTGAGATAAGAGACAAACTATTTTAAACCACTGAAATGGACTCAATGCTTCAGTTTTGTCCAAATGGTCGAGTCACTTAAATTAGTAGTGAGAATAAGGGAATGCCAGAATTTGCATTGATTTAAGTGTTGTAATATACAGTCTTGCAGCTATGTTTTTTTTACACAAACCAGATACTGTTTTCACCAAACACTTATGGAGCTGCTTTGAAATCATTTTTTCAGGCTTGTGGCCAAAGGCAATCCTGGAGAAAGGACAGCTACTGTCACATTCATTCCTCAGTCGGTGTATGTAAATTACTTAACAGCACATCCACACTGCAGACAGGAACAACCAGTGACTTTTGTTTTGTCAGTGGCTTTTTCATTACTCTATGGTTGTGTGATCTTTCCTGACTCAACAACTTGATGAGGCCCACCTGAATACATCATTAAATAAGCGACTGGCGCACAATGGATTTTGGCGTATTGAATTCAAAGGATAAACCCGCTCCGTCGTCCCAATTTAAGCAAAAAAATGAGACTGTGCCTAAATCAGGACACAAGACAGTAAATGGACATGAGTCCACATCCTGTTTTGTGGGCAGACAAAATTGCACACTACCAACCGGTCGAGGCAGATGGCCGCCCTCCCTGAGCCTGGTTCTGTCGGAGGTTTTTTTTCCCCCCTCCCCATCCTAGGGGGTTTTTGGTTCCTTCCCACCGTTGCGGACTGCTTGCTTATAGGGAATCCAAAAGTGTTTTTGGATTGTTGGGTTTTCTGTTTTCTGTTTCCTGTATTATTCTTCCTTATGATGATAAGCGCTATGCGATGACATGTG
>OMNN01071771.1:0-10230 GCA_900302755.1 Chromis chromis | reverse complement strand
AGTAGATGATGTCACCATGTCACATCCTCACCACCACATGATTCACTCAAAACACGTCTTAAAAGCTGTCAAAAAAGCTTGAACTGTACTTAAAGGAATACTACATTGTTGTCTATATTGTGCATAGGGGTGGGACAAAATAATGATACAGCGATGTATCGTCGTCCCTCCTCGTGTGATATGAGTATCGATACGCTGGCACCAGATATGGATCCTTTAATTAATATAATAAGGCGCTCTAATAAAGCGCTCTAAACCCTGCCAGATTCCCCTGCCAGCTGCCATTTCCCCAGCGTCACTACTTAATGACTCCACACGGTGGTGTTTATCACATGAATGAGGGAGACTGGAGCGGAAATGAATTGGCCCAAGAAGAGTTTGTATAATGGAGGACAGCAACGCTACTGTAAGAGACGCCCCATCCACGTTTAAGTCCAAAGTGTGGACCCATTTGGGCTTTGGCAACATTGACGGAACAAGCAAGCTGGACAAAGACTATGCCCTAAGCAAGAACTGCCTCGCAAAAGTAAAAGTACACAGGCAATACCACGAACATGCAAACCCACCTGCAACGCCACCATCCTGAACTCCTCGCTGAGAAAGCGGCTGATGCAGCTAACATCCATCACAGGCATTTCGTATTTTTCAGTTTTAGATATCATGATGTATCGTTATGCGATTGTCTTTCATTATCACAGTATTGCTATATCGTCATAGCATCGGTATCGTGAGCCATGTATTGCGTATTGTATCGTAAGGTACCCTGTGATTCCCACCCCTATTGTGCATGTAGGAATGACATAGATTGTGAAGTGGTTTAGAGTTTGAATTAAGTGTCTTTATGAGGACAGAAATAAATAAACTTTAAGAAAAGGAAGAATATCCACTCATGTGTATGAGGAAAAACAGACTATTGAAAGTTGGAAGTATAAAGAAAACAGTTTAAATAAAAGTAAATGACCTCAACTTTATCATGCGTAAGTGAAATTCCTAGAAAACACAATGGAGCCTGTCTCGAATAATAATAATAAGAATGTTAGATTTATACACAGGAGGCTATTAGGTGCTTTGTTAAACAGTATTAAGTTTTTTATATATCTTTTAAGCACTCCAATCTGAGGGCGAGGAAGACATCCAACACTATCTTTGATTTTAAACAGCATTTGAGGAATCTCCCTGGAAGGCAGCTCTAAATCTGATTGTTTCTCAGTACCAGGCACAGATATTTACTGTTTTCTAAGAAATCTGCTTATCCAACGGTGAGTTCAGTGTCCTTAATGTAGCGACTCCTCTGAATGTCTAAGTGACCTATATTGTAGGATTAATCTATGCTGAGCCTAAGTCCTTGCTTGTATAGTTCACTTAAGGATTTTGCAAGTATATCCCCTTTGTGAAAATAATACTTAAGCCTTTAGTATTAGCAGTTTGCATGTAGTCAGTGCAAAGGTAAAGTATCATTAGTTAATTGATAGGTTTAACTTTGTAGGTCACCAACAGTTTGCCAGGTCTGACCAAAAAACATGGATGTATTATAGGATGTATTGTATCCATGTCAAAAATGTAAGGATACAAATGACCTGATAGACTAGGACAGATTACCAATGAGTCAATGCAGGTTTGCCACCCTGAAATCAAAGTGGCCCTCGGAAAACACATGAGAATCGACTAGAGATGAAAACCTCCTCCGCTCTGAAAGTGTATTGTGATATCAGGCACCAAGACGTCCGCAGAAGATCCTGCAACTCCTGTAAATTCTGAGTTGGAGCCTCACACTTCCCACAGATGCTCAATCAGATTGAGATCAGGAGAATTTAGCTGCTGCATTGATTGCAGTGTAGCAGGAAGCATTATCCTGCTGAAAGATGCCACTACCATCACAGAATAACACATGAAGGGCTGTATGTGGTCTGCAACAATGTTGAGGTAGGTGGTACATGCTAAAGTTACATCCACATGAATGCCAGGACCCAAGGTTCCTCAGCAAAACACTGCCCAGAACATCAGACCACATCAGTCGGCTTGTGTTCTTCCCATTGCGCGTCCTGCTTCCATCTCTTCCACAGATAAATAATGCACCTGGCCATCCACAACGTGTAAATAAAAGCATATTCATCAGTGCAGGCCACTTTCTTCCATTGCTCTATGGTCCAGTTCAGTTGGTCACATGTGACTCTGAAAGGTCCAAACACAATCACAGCAAGCATGAAAGTTTAGGTCTATTTGGACTACAGCAGTTCTTCTGTGGGATCCCCATGTTCATCAGTGAGCCTTGGGCACCCATGACCCTGTTTCCGGTTATTAGGTTGTCCTTTTTTGGATCACTTTCAGTACTGATCACTGCATACTGGGAACAAAACCACAAGATCTGTTACTTTGGAGAATTGGCTCTGACTCAGTTGTCTACCCATCACAATTTGTTCCTTGTCAAAGCGGTTTATTTGGCTACTCTTTTTTTCCTGCTTTCAACAGATCAAGAACTGACTGTTCACTTCCTGATATCCCTCGACAGAAGTCATTGTAACGAGATAATCAATGTTATTCACTTCACCTGTCAGTGGTTTTAATGTTGTGGCTGATCAGAGTATTTCTCCCATTTAAAGTGGTGAAAAATCTATTGAAATTCAATGTTACTCAACTGAAAAGTGTATTCACTGCAGCCAGTCACAACTTGGTTCCATTTGATTTCATTTCAATTTTCCCTTGTCACATCTGCTCATTTTAAAATTTCCAATATTATACAAACATTGCACAACCTCAGTTTAACCAGAGAACACACGCAGTCAGCATTTAAAAGCTTAAAAACACACCACACATTTACATTTCCTTGAATATGCATCAGCTAAAGAAAAATAATGTCATTTGGAGGACAGAAACTCGTTTAAATCTTTGTGTTTCTAAAGCTTCCACCACATTTAGTTGTCATACAATTAGATTAATGGAGAAGTGAAACAGGGACTTATTGGTTTTGGTATAAAGCAGCTTACCAAGTGACAACGACGTACAATGTGCAGCTTCAGGCGCAGGTGGAGGCAGTTGGCTTTCAGGTACAACCGGATCTAGTTTGATTGTTACGCTGCCGCCATCTTGCGGACAGTCGGGATTATTTCCGCTTCCGCGCTCTCGTTCAGTTTGGATCCAGCGGGTCGCCGTAGGGAGGAGCAAGCGTCGCCCTAGCAACGGGCAGGGTTTAGCTTAGTTAGCAGCAGGATCCTTCTAAGGCGGACTGAGTTGCTGGTGAAGGAAAAACGCCTTAAAATCCCAATTTATTTACAGAAGCCGTGATGGCGACGGGCAACCCGTCCGTGTTTCTGCTCACAGTGAACGGACAGATAGAGGGAGCGAACGTGAGTGGTGCTTCTGTGTGTTAGCCTAGCCTAGCAGCTACAGTTTCAGCTAGCATTAGCAACTTAGCGTCTTATTTCTATGTTTGTGTTTCAGCTCTTCCAGGTATAAAAGTGGCATTTTTGTTCTATTACAGTTTCCAGAGTATGACCATTTGTACTGCAAATACTGTTTCGTCTACGGCCACGACTGGGCTCCGACCACGGTGAGTAGTTGGCTGCTTAACAAGAAGAAATATGTATATGTAATCGGTATCTGATTCACCAATAAGTATACATATTCAGCTATAGTAATGCTAATTAATGGACAAGCCTAGGTATGAATAGTCCCTGGTACCACGTGCTACTAATATATATCATTTAATGTGTATATGTACATATACAGCTATAGTTATCCCTATTATTAAAGAAGCCAAGCTAAGAATCACAGGTTTCCTATTAATAAATGCTGTAACATTTAATGTATAGTGTTTCAAATGTCGGTAATCAGTCCCTTTGATTACTGATAATTGGCATCAATCCTAGAAAAAAACATATAGGTCGATCCCTACTATTTTAATATAAAATTGCAGAAACTTCTTTAAAGGTGCAACGACAGTATAGCAGTAAAATATTATGTTATTGTTCTGTTATGGGGCATTTACTGTGTATAGCACATATATAGCACATTGACATGCATGCAACCTTTTTAAAAGAAGCTCATGTCTGTTCATCACATTATGTTAAAGTCTATGTGTCTGTTTCTCTCTAGGGGTTGGAGGAAGGCATCACACAAATAACCTGTAAAAACAGCCAATCTCCACACAGGCTAATATGGAACTTCCCACTGGAAACAACATTTAAGAGTACAAATCCTTCTGGGTGTAAGCATTACCCACATACACACACAGTTGATTGGTAGCTGATGGTGAAATGTCACCAGTTACACTCCATTAGAAATCATATCTAAAACTTTGGAGGTTTGTACAGATTATTCCTTTATGATACCCATTTATTTTCCAGGGCCTCAGCTAGTGGTGAGTGTGTACGGTCCAGATGTGTTTGGCAACGATGTGGTCCGAGGCTACGGAGCAACACACGTCCCCTTCACACCTGGACAGTCAGTATTACTTCCATCACCTTCCTCTTGTTTTTTATTTATCAAGCACAGCCTACCCAAAGCTTACCCTTCTTCTCATTTCTGTGTGTGCATCCTTGATTCCTTTCCTTGTCTTCTTGTTCTTGAGGAGATAAGAAAGAGACACGAGAAGAGATGAGTCTTAAGCAACAGGCATTTGACAAAATGAGACCTTCTGGCTTCAAAGCTGCCATTTTAAAGTGATGTCAAATTGTACATGTGGCAAGTCAGTTGTTTTGTTATAGCATTTAAATGTACTTACCTTTGTAGAAGTCTTGATCCTGCTATGGTTGGCATTTCCTGTGCTGTCAAGCCCCTTTTTATATCACGGGTGCCATAAAGACATACATTGAGGATGAACCTCGTAGCTCTCTGGCAGGCCTTCTCTCTCCTTGAGATGCATTTTAGACATCCCTCAGGTTGGTGAATTCAGCTTGATTTCTGGTTCACAGTCAGGAGTGAGGACATTAAGTGGCACAAAATAGTGGCTGCATCCAAGTTATTTGTTAGTAAAAGTCACACACCTCCTTAAAGCAAGCATGTAGTTACTGTATTTCTAATTTCATTCAACAGACCTACAGTATATTTTTTTTTTCAATATAGAACACATATTATAAACTCTCTCTCATTGGTTTTTATTTCCCAGACATACAAGAACCATCCCCATGTTTGTTCCTGAGCCGACGTGGAGACTTCAGAATTTCACGGGGTGAGATGTGTGAATATTGTGTGTGTAGTTCTCTCTTGCAGCAGCTATGGCGCTGTGGCTGATGAGTTTTGCCTGCTGGGGGGAAACAGCTGATCTCAGAGCATTATCAAATATTTACCGTTCCTCTGTGTGTGTGTGTGTGCGGCTCCAACTGAGGATACAGTCTTTGGCCTAGATGCTGCTGTTACCCGTGCATAGAAACACACACACACACACACACACACACAAAGATATTCAGTCAATTTAAATTAATAACAACACAATAGGCAGTTAGAGATTCACAAATGCATATCTGCAACGTTGGAGTGTGCAGTTGTACGCAAGTCTTTTGGCAGCCCTGTGGAAAATTACACATTTTGTTGATTTTTGGCATGAAGAAGACCCCAATGGCCCCCACAGCCTCCTGACATGAAGATCATTTAAACTCTTAAATTGCTGTACATTCCAAGGCAGACTAAAAATATCTCAGAACTTCAAGTGGACAGAGTGGGGGAACATTCCCAAACCTTTTCACATGCCAGGGTCATGAAAGAAAAGCAACAGTACATTAACATTTGAAAATCTACTTCTTGTTGCTTAAAAAAAAAAAAAAATCAGCTAACTACCCAATCTGCCCAGGGATCTCAGACTTTTGCCTACATCTGTATCTAAAGGTGATGCGCTCTCTTGCTCATGCACACTACCTGGTTTTCTTTTTCTAAACACACCAATGCCCCTGTAGCTGTAGGAAACAATACAGCATCACTTTCCTGTGTGGGAGGCTTGAGAATAGCTAATATTTCATGATTGGTTGACAGAATATTCATCTTCAAAGAGTTTTAAATCAACAGAGTAGGATGATACTGACATCATGATGTGCATCTTGAACTTAAAGCATACTAAACCCATGTGTGGTAAGCGTAGAGTCTAAACTGTATACAGGACTCAAGGACGAGACAGTTTACTCTGAACTTCAGTGCCCTTCTTTAACTTTGTAGTTCTTTACATGTTTTTCCTCTTTTGTTTAGCTGGTTGACGGGACGGCGGCCCGAGTACACAGACCCTAAAGTGGTGGCCCAGGGTGAAGGCAGAGAAGGTCTGTTAGGCATATGTGCATGTTAGTTGCACAGCAGCATCTACATACACACACATTACATGTTGAAATGCTTCTAAAATCCTTTCTACATTGTTAAAATAGCAAACATGTTATTTTTGTGTTGCAGTGACCAGGGTTCGTTCCCAAGGTTTCGTCACCGTCTCCTTTCACATCATGACTAAAGACATGAAGAAAATGGGATACGACACCGGACCGTCAAGCCCCGCAGACGTACCGTCCGTCACATCTGGCTGGTCGACAGAGGAGAAACAGTAAAACATGTAATAACATAAGAGACTGTTGGACAGTTGGAACAATTAACCTGTCCCCCCCATTCTTCTCCCATATGGACATTTTTTGTCTGCCAAAATACACACAGAACACTCACATCAACTAATTTATTTACCTCTTTGATAGTATGTAAATCCACAATACTGCAATGCAGTCGCTAGAAATGAAATTATTTGATTGTGATCGTAGTTTTTTAGTCATTTTCTATTGTCCTGCTTTACTATTTTTATAAACTTTTTTAAATAAATGTAAATTTCACCAAAAGTCTCGTGTGAAAATGTTACTTTTGAAAATTCAAGGACACAGACACCCAAAGTTACAGAGCTGAAGTGATACACATTTTATTTTGAACCGATGCAGCTACAGTTGTCCTCATCCAACAGGGTGCGGCCTGCTGCGTTCGTTTGTTTAGATGCCGTTAAAATACCACAATGACTTTTCCTACAAAAACCCATTACACAGAATAATAAGGTATACAGAAGAACAGTATGTTACAATAGTACAAATGATAAATTATATTATACAGTTATAATGCCAACGGGTTGAGCATGTATCCAATAAAAAAGCAGCCTGCTCCCAGTACTATGAGAAGGGTAACTAGACAAACATGAAAAAGAATAAAGGAGGCTGTTTATGCATATAAAGACAGACAGCCCATAAGGTCAGTTAGTCCTCTCGATAAAAGCATAGTGAATACATAAAGTAACAGAGGAGCTCGCTACACACAGGCCACATTTTCACTGCACCATAGCCACGACTGTGAAACTGCTGCCAGGGATCAAGAAAAAGTGTTCAACTGCAGTGTCGTCTGACTGTTTGGGAAATTGTTCAAAAACTGTAAAGGCTTGTTTTTGTTTGTTTTTTTAAATGCATCAATAACAAACTTTTTAACAATCGCTGGAGTAAAGTTTAAGGTCAGGCCGCAGTGAAATACAGGCCAGTGAGAAAGTGACACGTCTTAGCTAGAATATCATAGTAGCTTTCCAATAAACAAGACTTTATTAGCAAATCTAACTTTGCAAAACACATCAAGTCTTCTTATCTTTTTCGTTTTTCCGACTCCCAATTTTTGCATATATTTAGTCGAGATTAAAAACGTTGCTGGTCTGCAAGTAAGTGTAACATCCATTCATTCAAGACCCCAAGCACTAAAAATAATTCATCATCACCACCACCACCGTCAATGTTATCATCAAATTCATACACACAGTTGGAGATGCCCCTCCTTTTGCCTGAGAGAAATGAAGGTCTGCGTTAAGTGGAAACATCCACGGTCCTGCGGCGTAGCTATCATACCACAGCAGACCATGAGGGGGCGCCAACCCACACCTAAAGAGAAAAAAAAAAGCCTTCCACAGTAACAACACAGGCAGCTGGACTGACAGAGCTGAGGAGACTACAGTGACTTAAAGAGAAGAGGGGTCTAAACACCATCTTTAGCTGTGTTTCATCAACCAATAGAAGAGAGAGATGCTCATCTCGCTGTCAGTAAATGTGCTGATATTCAGCCAATAGTAACACTTTCTTAGACAAACTCTGAACAAAATGTAAAATAGCTCTCAAATATAAAACAATTTAACAATGGAGTCTGTGATACCATGAGCATCCATCAACCAAAAAGAAAAATGTCAGTGAAGTGTGACCCTACTGTTCAAAGTACGGCATCCTCAGAAATCACAGTCGCTATGACTTTGGTAACAGTTGTGCTTCTAAGAGAAGAGAATTACATAGCCTACCCATAGGGTGAAAAAACTAGAATGACAGAAAATAGACAAAAGAGAGAATAAAGATGACACATGGCTTAAGCTAGTACACGGCTCCAAAACTCAGAAAAGGCTTGGCTATGGATTTACATCTAACGAGTAAATAACAACAAAAAGTAACCAACAAAATGAACAACCGCCTGTTTACAAGACATGACTCGCTGTTGTTTGCCGCGGGATTCCCTGTGCTATCAATAATCTGATCTTGGAACAGCCCCGTTCGAGAGTGTGTGTGTGTGAGAGTGTGTGTCCACATGGTGATGTTCTTGTAAATAGATTAGCCAGAGCAAATCCAGTCGGAGGTAAACTCTTCACAACACTGAGTGGCTGACATGCCCTTTAAACCTGGAGCTTTCTTCGCAACCATGTCACCATGCTGACATTCCTTGATAAATGGTTGCACATTCATACACACACACACACTCACACACAGACAGACACACACTTAAGGCTGCTGATGCCTAAATTACCCCTTGTTTTAGTTGCACTTCAGAAACTAACTTAAGCAAATTCTAAGTCAGTTTCCTCTTAACTGAGTGAGAAATGGAAGAAAAAAAAAAGCTCATTAAAGTACACTTGGAAGCTATCTTTCACACAAACTTCAAACACACATTCACACACACACAACCCTCCCTCATCCCTTTGACCCTAGTAACAAACTTAAAAGAAAAAAACAACTGTCCCAAGATGCCTCACCGCATCCACATGTTCAGATAGCAAAAATACTGATGCCATCGCAGTTCGTGTCTTTTTCTCTAAAACACACACTGGGCGAAACTCAGTGGCAAATACATCAACATGGAGCTGTTAGTATCTGAGCAGTAACAGTACACCTGCATATGCACGCACACACACACATACAAACAAAAAGAACAACTGCGTTTACTCATCTTTTCAACCTCTAGGAGTTAAAAAGAGGGGTTTTATCTCCTCTGAGAAGCGTTCATTGTTAATCCTGTGACCCGCTGAGGTCAAAGTTTATGTGGAGGGTCAGAGAAAAAAGGTCCAAGGTGAAGGGAAGTGACCAGACGAGAGTTGTGACTGAGTGGTACCAAGAGCCGAGGCAGTGTGTGTCGTCTCGGTAATTTTAGCGGCTAGACTTCCTCCCTAAGCTAAGGTGTAACGGTGAGCCCAACAGTCGCAGAAAGAAAACCAAAAAAAAAAGCAAAAAATTGTGCAAAATTCCTGCTTTGTAACACACACACACACATACACACACACATACAGAGTATAAACACATCTGACCATCTCTCATCCTTACTCCAGTGTGTGTAAGTAAAACTCACTGGAATATACACAGTGTAAAAGTACTGAGATGTGCACTCACAGACACACACACACACTCACACCAGCTGACAGGGCTTATAAAAGATTAGCTCTAGTGAAGAGATAAGATCCTGGCATTAGTACAGTCAAACTCTCCTGTCACTCCACCACAGAAGAGGAAAAGAGCAGTCCTAAGGGAAGAAGAGGCGAAGTGAATGAGAGGAGGACAGGGAGGAGAGACTGTCCTGCCTCAGTGGAAAAAACTGTAAACACCACTGCTACTCTGTAAAGTCTGTAGGCAGAAGCAAACTCTTTGTGGTCGTCAACATCATCGTTACATCAGTATGGAACACACAGGACTAGGCAGCTTTTAGCGTAGAAAGAAAGAGGAAGAAAGAGAGGAGGAAGGGAGTGTGGTAGGGCTGGAGGAGGCCAGGCTGCGACCTGGCTAGGAGTTGGTTATAAATGGATAAATGGGATAAGACATCTCCTTGTTCATTTTGAAGCTTCTTAAGGAGCTGCAGTTGAAGACAGAGGAGGGGTTACTCTGGGCCAAGTTGTCCCCCCAGTCAACCCCTCACAAAAGGAAGGGGTTGGTGGTTCCGGCAGGCTGCGCCCCGGCCTGGGGGGGCACGCTCATCAGTGGCTGGGGCATGGACATGGAGGCT
>OMNN01071762.1:5691-16072 GCA_900302755.1 Chromis chromis | reverse complement strand
CCCTATGTTCCCACAGCCCTATGTTCCCACAGCCCTATGTTCCCACAGCCCTATGTTCGCACAGCCCTATGTTCCCACAGCCCTATGTTCCCACAGCCCTATGTTCCTACAGCCCTATGTTCCCACAACCCTATGTTCCCACAGCCCTATGTTCCTACAGCCCTATGTTCCCACAACCCTATATTCCCACAGCCCTATGTTCCCACAGCCCTATGTTCCCACATTTCTAAGATATTTTTCAAAATTAGGCCCTATGTTCCCACAATTTCCACATCTTTACCCCTGGTAGTTAGGGGTTCTCCACTCAATCCCGCGACTGGCAATTTGAAGGAGAGAGCTAGCTTCCAAAGTCTTTTGAGCTCAACACCGCTACTAAAATATCTTAGCAATGTGGGAACATAGAGCCTAATTAAAAAATATATCTTAGCAATGTGGGAACATAGGGCCTAATTTTCAAAATTTTCAGCAAAAAAATAAATCCTAAAAAATGTGGGAACATAGGGCTGTGGGACCAATGGGTTGTGGGAAAATAGGGCGGACCCCCAAACTACTATGAACGTATGGAACAAGTGGAATAAGAAGTACTATTAGCTATAAGAAATGCTAGTGGTGTCTGCAGCTGTAAGTTTAAATAAACTCAAAACTCATTTCAGTTGTTCTGGCATGAGACTGGAGCCCCAGCCTTCAGAATCAGCAGAACAGGCTACACTTTTAACTTTGCTGCCCAGTGAGGCTTCTTGCATCGGCAGACTGAGCATGAGCAAATAGATATAAGCATATGCTGCAGATATGTGCGTAAGGTCGAGGGTTACAAGGTTAACTAACCTTAATGTCTGAGCCCAAGAAGTCGTCCTCATCAAGCTGCAGGTTTCTGAACATTGGCCATGCAAGAGATGTCTTGGGTAGCAACATCATATCTGCACATGCCATGCTTATGTCGACTCTATCTGGCCTGTCTGCCAATCTCTCTCTCTTATCTTTTCCTCTCCCTGTCCTATCTCTTTTGTGCTCTCTTTTCCACCCAACCGGTCAAGACGGATGGCCGCCCTTTGCGGAGTTTCTTCCTGAAGAGGGAGTTTTTTTGAGAACTTTCTTCCTCATGAGGGAGTTTTTCCTCTGTTGCTTTAGCTTTTGCTTGCTTTGGAAAGGGTTCTGTTGGGTTCTATGTTTTCTCTCCTCATGAAAGCGCTTCGAAATGTCTGTTGATGTGATTAAGCGCTTTACAAATAAAAGTTGATTGATTGATTGGCTGGCATGATTGGCCATGCTTGGCTGGGGTTACATCCAGAGTGTTGGGTGTTGGAAAAGCCAAATGTCATCATCTCGTTTGAAAGGAACTCGTTCAGGTCAGTGTTTTCCTGCTACCAAGGTTGGACATGTCGTTGCAGGCAAAAAGGAAAACAAGACTAATCTACAAAGGCAGAGAGACGGCTTCTCTCAATGACCTCAGGCTGATCGTATGTTAAGATGGATATCTTAGTGACTAACACCCCAGACCTTGGCATGGGAGATCGGTGGTTCAAATTCCAGTCAGGGTGCAGGTATCCAGTGAGGACCCTTAGGCAAGGTCCTTAATACTGCCCCGCCTACCTACCTATGTACGTTGCTAAATGAAATTGTGGTAGAATTGTAGGTGACTGACTGTCAAACGGATATCCACCCTTGCTGCTTAGTCTACCACCTTCAGGAAAAACTCACTACCACTCATGATGAGGCTGGGGGATCCAACACTCATGCATCATTCCTTTCCATTCCAGGACTCTGCTCCTTAATCCTTGAAGAAGCTTGTGCGTTGCAATTGTAAGTCAGGCTGCAGCACTGTGCGATGCAAATGCCGTCGTCAAGGATTCGATTTCTCCTTTCGCCTGTTCAGAGCCCCGAGGTGTGAGTGTGAACATTGGCACGATATTTGGATGATGGCTGTATGTAAAAGAACCCAAAGTACGGCATAAATTCTATACAAATGTGATGTTAGAAGCAGCCATTCACACTTCTTTGTGTTACACCGTGACACGAAGGCCCTGAATTATAAATAATGGTACAATTATGACACGTGCCTTCAGGTGCATGTGTGTGGTCATTTCATTTCTGTTTTCGAACCAACAAATGCAATATAACATCTGTACACCACAAAATATATACATCCCATTTCAAGTTACCCTACAGCATTTCAATGGGGTTAAGATCTGGGCTTTGACTTTGCCGTTCCAGGACTCTACATTTTATTTTATTTTTTTTAAACGTGTATTTTTCAGTTTTAATTGTTACGTCCGCCAAGCAGAGGTTATGTTTTTGACAATGTTTATCTGTTTGTTTGTTTGTTTTTTGTTAGGAGGATAACTTGAAAAGTTATGAACGGATTTTAATGGAATATTCAGGACATGGTGATAACGGGACAAGGGACAGGTGATTAATGTTGGTGATGTTCTGGATTATCATCTGGATCCTGGAATTTATTTGTGGAAATCACAATATGGGTGGACATGAGCTGCTTGGCGGAGGTCGGAACTCTTTGAGTGCTTTTCTAGTTTAGTTATATTACTTCTATCTCTCAGTATTGTTAAAATTGATATTAAATATCCATATGTCTAAATATGTTTTAAAAAACACACAAGCTTTCATAGGGTGTCCTAACTTTTTCACATGACTGTATACGTAGTGCTTTTTTATATAGTTTTTTTTTTTTTTTATTGCTGCTGCTTTTACCATTTTTATTATTTTATTTTATTTCGTTTTATTTTTTTTCCAGTATATAAAGCCGACCCGAGAAACCGCACAAAGAATTCCAATGTACCTGTACCGTAATGTAAATGGTAAATGGTCTGCACTTATTAGCGCCTTTCTACCTTAGTGGTACTCAAAGTGCTTTACAATGTGTTTCGCATTCACACATTCATTCATACACCAATGGCGACAGAGCTTCCATGCAAGGTGCCTGCCTGCCATTGGAGCAACTTGGGGTTCAGTGTCTTGCCCAAGGACACTTTGGCATGTGGAGGGGCCAGGGATCGAACCACCAACCTTACAATCAGTGGACAACCCGCTCTACCACCTGAGCCACACCCGCCCCGTGCAATGTACCCGTCCAAATGGTCATAAAACTCTATTCTATTACTAGAGAAGTTTTCCCTTGCATCAAACCTCAGACTGGATTGGACTAGGGGTTAAAGCTGTTTTGGGGCAGTTAATAGGCAGGTGATGAGAATATAAAACGCATGGTTGAAGGTGACCTCCGCTTTAGCCTGAGAGCACTTTTAAATGGATTGTTGGAAATCTGCATATTGGTGCATTAAGAACTTCTGTTTCTGCTGATTAAGAGCAATCTCGAACAGTCGGAACAATTCAGCAGCGCGGCTCTCTTCCTTTTGTTGCCAAATTAATTGGCACGCCACAGCTGAACGGGTTCGGCAGCCAAAGATGGTTTCTTTCACATATGGTAGAGATTGGATCTAATATGTAGTAGAAGATGCAAACCATTTGTGTTTGGCAAAAATAAAAAACAGCAGCTGAGCGATTTGGATGAAACTGACAAAAAAAAAAATTTGTTGGACTCTTCTTGATGCAACTTTAGGAAAAAAAAGAGGTTTATTGACTCATGAAAATTTGCTGAGAGTTTGAACACGGCTGGGAGTTTGGGCTGGTGGTGAAGCTAGAGCTCTCGTTCTGGTTTACTCCTGTATAAATTCTAGTAGTAGCCTGAAGCCTTTAACCCTTTAAGTCCTAGTGAGTCATCGGCGACACGTTTGGGCAAGCGCACTTTGGAATACCGTAAATGTCATCGTTTGTGCTATCGGAAAAAAATCCAACGGTTTCTGAAAGCTGAGCCGTTGCGCTTTACAGACAATATGGTGTCATTATGGTAATTTTATTCGTGCCCCCCCAGGAATCTGCTGGATGTAATTACCGTAAAATTACCGTAATGACACGAAAAAATGGGCACAAGCACTCACAAGACATTTTCTTACCTTTTTGTAATCAAAATTTAAAAAAAGACCAGGTGGACATTTTGAGGCTCAGGTCCTAAATGGTTAACCTCGGACATGATAACTTCTCCTCATCAACAAGTTATTATCATTAAGAGTTTGTAAATGTTCTAATACATTAAATCCATGTTTACTTCTTGACACAAACTCTTTTATTCCTGTATCTCCTCCCTCTGCTCTATTAATCTTCTGTCAGATCTTCTTTCACTCTGTACAGCAGTCAAGTCTGTGTGCCATTTTTTGCCGTCTGCTCCCGTTCATTTAGCTCATTTCCCACCATCTTGTTCGTCCCTCCATCAAGTTATATGTGAAACCAGTTCCCAAACACTTCTGGAGTGTTTATATACCCATTGGTTGCCATGACTTATATTCCCCCCCCCTAGGGCCGATGTTGTTTGTTCAGTGGGTCTTGTTTGTCCTTCCAGCAGCTTCCTTTGTTTCAGTCCAGGCTATCTTTCCAAGTGCTGCCCAGTTTGCTGTGGAATCCATTTTTGATTTTATGGATGAATAGCTCTTAATGTTTTGGGTGAACCGATCGTTTCTCTTGTGCCAAAGGTTTCCACTGAGTGAACCTTCGTCCATGACACGAGCCTGTTGTGGGATTGCTGTGGATGCTTCTGATCAGCACACACTGATGATATTTCTATCCATCCATCCATTATCTATACATCGCTTAATCCTTTGTAGCGTCGCATCCCAGCCGACAAGTCCCCAGCCTATCACAGGGCTACAGATAGAGACAGACAACCAAGCACACTCTCATTCACACCTATGAATAATTTAGAATCACCAATTAACCTCAGCATGTCTTTGGACTGTGGGAGGAAGCCAAAGTACGGCGAAAACACACGCTGTACAGGGAGAACATGCAAACTCCACACAGAAAGATCCCAGGTGTCCTAACCGGGACGCGAACCGGGGATCTTCTAGCTGTGAGTCGACAGTGCTAACCACCGATCCACTGTGAAGCCCGAGGAAACTCTGGTTAGACAAAATAAACTTTCAAATCTAACTGGCAGTTTGCAGTTCATGGAGCACAGTTATGCTCATCAGAGAATGAACAGTTTAATTTTATAAACCAACGGTGACGCACTTTTTTGTCCTGTGAAGGGATGTTTGCTCGTGGTTCCCCCTCACTGATACTGTCTACTAGCAGCAAGTTCAAATTGTGCAGTTTAGAGCATTTAACTACTTGTTTTTTTGTTTTGTTTTTTGTCTGCATTTTTTCTCATCGTTTAACACCACAAAAGGGGTGTCAACTTTTTTATGAGATTGATGCATATTTTAGTCTTGCAGCCAAATATTTTCATACTTAATGCGTGACCATCACCGGCCCTCCCTGGAAGCTGCGCTGACATTCTTTATTAGATTTCCCTATTATGAGCCAGGGAGGGCAGTGCTGGACCTCAGTGATCTGAGGGGGAGACAAACGCTAGACAGGACGAGACAAGACAAACAGGGGAGGGAACAGGAAGGCAGTGCTATTAGAACTGAAGAGTGCTGTGTTATTTCCAACCACCAACTCCACATCTAAAAAGCATTTGACTGCTTGTATAGACCTGATGAAGTAAAATAAACTGGTATGTTATCAATACAAAAAACAATTCTCTGAATGCCAGAGAAAAGCAGACAGATTTTTTTTTCTTTTCTGTCCTCTTAATCTTGCATTATTTGCAGAAATCCAGGGAACCTCTGTTCAAAATCCACAAAAACCAGGGATTATCTGTTCACATTAATGTTCCCGCTCTTTAGGACCCACCTCATGACAAAGTTCATTTTTGTCACTCTCAGGTTTCTTTTTTTCAGACAAAGAAAGTAGGAGATGTTCTTTTACCTGACATGTTTCGACTGACAACTTCAGTCAGCTGATCAGTAGGAACACCACATAAAGACACGTCACAGCGATCAACTGACGCCTCTGAGGAAGACTGAAGCTGTCAGTCGAAACATGTCCAGTAAAAGAACATCTCCTACTTTCTTTGTCTGAAAAAAAGAAACCTGTGAATGTGTAGCTCCACTACGACCATGGCTTAAACAGGAGATCAGCTGGGTGTTCCTGTGGCTCACTTCATTTCCTCTCTCAGGGTAGCGGTGGTTCAGCACCAGCATCTCCAGTCCACATGTTGACGTGAACTTCAGCAAGACCTCGAGCTCCAAATCGCTCATAACCATAACTATATAAGCAAAGCCCATTTAGTTCACAAGGCACTCTTTTTTTCCCCACTGAATCTTGGTAGTAGTGTCCATATGACGCAAGTAAAGGCTGATGGGGATTTCAAAGGCCAGAAATATACTGTATGTTACAGTAGAAATCGTGATTCAGGAAAATCGTCGATTGTCCTAGGAGAGATTGCGATCGGAGTCTCTCCTAGGACAAACTCAAATTTATTTTAATATGATGTTAAAATAAAGGAAACAACAATCTTCTTGCAAATACAGCAAGAAAACACTCCTTTTATGATCAAATTAATACATTCCCATTGATGAGTTTATTACTTATTGACAGTATTTACAGTCTATTCTAACTCCAACAGTATTTGTTGAACATGGTAGTCCAGCTTTTCTTGCATCCCTAACCCCTCATCCTAACCCTAACCCTAAGCTTAAGAGACTTCTGTCTTTAAGATTTATATTGTATTGTATTCTTTTTATAGTTTTTTTTGTTATTGTCCTGGTAGAATCACCGTTTGTCTTAGGACAGATTGCAATTGGATCTGTCCTAGGACAATCGGCCATTATCCTGGATCGTGATTTCTACTGTGACATATATAAATAAATGACCTGACATGTTGAATAAAGTTTTCCTAATCCACACAAAAAGTTTGCTTAAAGTTCTTTCCCAAATAGTTTTAACTAATCATCTACAGCACGCTGCAAATTCAAGTTTTGCACAGCCAAAACAATATCATATATTATTAACGCCCCGTTATAATTATGCATGTTTTCTTTGAAGTTCACAGCTCGGGTTTATTCTCTCTTTAATTTACAACTACAGCTGTGAATCCGTGAATGCATAACCTGCCGTTTTGTCGGGCCACCGGTAAAAGAAACTCCGACGCACGCTGAGCTCGGTTAAAAAACACGTATGGATTTTCACACGCGACTTTATTTATGTGTTGACTCGTGAACGCCGGGATCTACCGTGTGATTCCAAAGTACAAGAAGTGATTGCTGTTCCTCACTCTTGAAAAATATTTCTCTTTCCTTCAGCAGGTGTGCTCTATGTTTATCTGACCACAGCAATATACAAGATTAATACATTTTGTTGAGATGGAGTGTATTTGCTGTGCGGCAGGCAGTCATCCAGGAGATGTTATTAAGCTCTCTGCATTGCCTCAGCTTATCGTAAAACAATAATAAAGGATCGACGTTATGGATTGCTCTCCAGATGCAGAGCTCATATCCATATTATATTTGCAGCTCACTCCTTTGGTTGGCTGGTTGGTTGAATGATCGGCTAGTTGGCTGGTTGGCTGTAATAAGCTGCAGATCAGCAGTTTGAGTTAGTTGAATCTGGTAGAATCTATTAGTTCTGGGGGAATTTCAAGTGAATGTGCAAATAGAGGCGACACTATCAGCTGGCTGCACACCTGGAGACAGAGAAAGAGAGTGGGAGAGCGAGAAAGGGGAGGAACGGGGGAGAGAGAGCGGTGAGATGATGCCTAATGTGGTGTGTAATGCTGTTTTTCTGTCTGTGATTGGCTCCATTTAACCCCGAGTAACCCACTCCTTCGCCTACCCCCATCCCCTCCCCAGCTCTTTGCCAGCCAGCTGGATGACTGGCTGAGCCGCTGTCAACCTATAGGCCGTACAGATCGTATATGTGGAAGTGTACTTTTCTGCTCCTATCTCTACCTGCTTTTTGGAAAGGAAATTCATCTTTATCTGTCCTGACCCAGTCGCCTGTTACCTGACCGTGCTGTCTCAGCCACATCTGCTGTGAATCAGCACAAACCGGAACCCATCACCGGCCACACAGAGGGGGGATTTGGATAAGTGGAGTGGGGAAATTGGAGTGGGAGGAAGAGGCAGAACCAGCAGAAAGAAATAGAAATTAAGATTCCGAATCAAGATCATCGCGCAGATTAATTAGGTGGAGATTCTGGCCGCGTATCTCTCAGCTTCCACACCTGATATCATAAACATGTAACAGCCAGGCTAAAAAAAAATACCAGGAAGACACAGTTCAGTAGTGCCATGAGCAAAAAAATAACACTCTGATAAGGTGGATTTTTTTCTGCTAAATGTAGAGTAGCCTACACTGTCAGCTGTGGTATTCATACGGGATTAATATCCTGCAGAATGTGGCTGATTAAACATTCGTCATGCTGAAGTGATCATTCACAGCGAAATTTTAACCGCTCCCAAAAAGAAAGGGACTCCATTTTAAAAATCTATCGAGGATGTGCACACAGCCAGAGGGCGGAAAACCCACTGGTATCAGGTCGTGATAGCGTTTAGACTCAGTTCAGCTCGCTGGAAAAACAATGAGTTTATGCGTTTAATGTAGATTAGTATGGGAAACCCCATGCATAGCTTCTAGTGAAAACATTTTATGGCGTGCTTCACATGAACAGACCGCTGATGATTAGAGGCTGCTCAGTGCAAGATATAGGCCCTGTTAGGAGTTGTATACTGTTTAAATTCAAACATCTATTACCACATAGGAACAAATAAATATGCAAACTGCACCATGCATTGTACACCTCAGCCTTCAGTGGTGTCCTACCTGAATCAAACACCTCTTAATGTCATCATTAAGCTATAGAAACCATACAGAAAAGCAGTATAACAGGACGTTGCATCGCAGACAGGTATCTCATGTAGGGAGAATGAATGCTAAATAAAAAAACTAAAGCAAGAAACCCAACTAAAACAATTCAACAAGTCTCCTTTCACTGCAGCCATATCTAGCATCTAGCAGGAGCATCAATATTAACCCAATAGAATGACAAATATAGATATAAATGTCAATATAATTCATTTTACTCACCAAAACTTGTGATTATTTGAACACAAAATCCATCCTCCTTTCTTTCCAAGAGTTCAATCACTCTGTTGTTCAGGCCGTCCGTGAGTTTCACTTCCAACAATAAGTCCATTCTATGGCCATGGAGGCTAACGCTGAAAGTTTTACCATAAAGTTTTAGCTTGTGCAGGTCGCTACAGATGGGAATCGCTAGCTTTGGCCAAGGATCTTCTAGCTGTGAGGCATCGGTGCAGCCCCAAACTATATTTGTTCAAATTCATTTGTAGGAGTGCGTGAATCCCTTTACAATATTTTCTCAATATTTGCATAACTTCTAAGCTGAAGAGTCTATGCTCTGTGAAACAAAAACATTTACAATTTTAAAAATACAGGCCCCACCGTAGGGAACTCAATCTTCAAATCTATCATTTTCGTTTTTTTAAATCTTTATTTTCAATGTTCTCTCATGTTTTTTAGAGACTGTCTGCTCAGCTGTCCTCAGTGGGCGTGGCTGTGTTGCTCTAAATTTCTCTCTCTCTCTCTCTTCTTAGAAACTCTTATGTGATTTTGGCAGCGTGCTTTAGATCACTATCACCGCTCTGCAAAGCTTCTGCAGAATAGGAGTCGTCTTGTCAGCCAGTCATTTTGGTTTGTCCACAGGCATTAGTGGTGCTGTCTATAAATGTCATCCTCATGTAGCCCCGTATCATCACACTCCCACCTCTGTGCTTCACTGTCAGGACTATGCATTCACTGTGGTAGTCCTGTTAAACATACTGGAGCCAATCTGAGCGAAGGTGTTTTAGTTATTCATGCATCCATTTTACTTCTTTATAAAGTTTCACAATCAAATTTTTTAATTAATCTGGCAGTTCTTTCCATGCGGAGCCATGATGCAGACATGCCGATAGACACAACCCATAGGTCCAAAGTGGATAAAGTTCTGGGGTTCATGAAATTAGGCTATTGGGTAGGCTTGCTAGCTATTATTAATACTTTTGCCCATTAAAAAACAATGGAGTAAGGTAAACATTCAACTTGTTGAAGAATTTCTGAGTTGGTCTGGCTTGCCTTATCCTTTATTCCGTGTATTAATATGAAGAATAAACCAGTAGACTGTTAATGCAACATTTAAATGGGATATAAACACAAAAACGGTTGTTGGCAGTGCCTTCCAAAAACCCCACATGCACTGACACATGTAGGCCACCAAAAGATTACCTTTATAACCTTTATTGATCCCCTTGGGTTCCTTCCTTCTCTGCATTCATCCTTTTCAAAGTTAACTATACATACTAGGAGCAGTGGGCTGCCGCGGTGCAGCGCCCGGGGAGCAGTCAGGGGTTAAGGGCCTTGCTCAAGGGCCCACAGTGGTGGTGACTGGGACAAGTGGTCGCTCTCACTTTCCCACCTCAACCTCTTGCCAGTC
>OMNN01071753.1:45373-63933 GCA_900302755.1 Chromis chromis | reverse complement strand
AATTAAAAATGAATATTTAATTAATTTAAATATATTAATTATTAATTAATTAATATACAAATATTAAACACATCTTCATTCACACATCAAACATTTCAGTATTTTAGAGTATAATTGATCCAATCTGGGTAATTGTGAGCAGAATGTTGATGCACCTGATTTGAATAAAAAAGCTGATTTTTCATTTGGTAGCTGCATTACGAAACCAAGAGATATGTTACTCGGTGTTTCGTCACAGCACAGAAAATTTAACAGGATCGGTTGTGCCATCCGGATTCTGTCGTTATTCCCCACGTTTACCTAAACACAAAACAGGTTATCTGTCAGCGGCTCTCAGCATTCTCTGTTGTGAGCAGTAACACAAGCAAAACATGGCAGTTCTGATTAACTGGCAGCTTCATTTGGTGACAAGAAGCACTGAAGACTTGTGTGGAAAAAGTCTTGAATAAAACGTGAAAATATATACGCTCACTGGCCACTTTATTAGGTACACCTGTTCAATTGCTTGCTATCACAAATGCAGCTGGATAGCTCAGTGACTAACACCCCTGACCTTGGCATGGGAAATCGGTGGTTCAAATCCTGGTCAGGGTGCAGTTGTCCAGTGAGGACCCTTAGGCTAGGTCCTTAATGCTGCCCCGCCTACCTACCTATGTACGTCACTTTGGATAAAAGTGTCTGCGAAATGAAATTGTAAAACAATGGAGGTATTTTCTGCCCAAAAAAGTTCAAAACATGAAAAGTGTGAAGGGAGGTCAGACTACATGTTCTCCATTGTTGCTTGTAGATTTTTTTTCTTCCTGAAATTTGTGTGCTTTTTAAAAAACTTTGTACATGTAACCTGATGGTGACACAGACTTAGATCTGTCTGCTCCAAACTGTTCAGCTTCTGTCAGTAAAAATGCAAAATAATAATAATAATAATAAAATCTGATGAAAGTCTTCACAAGAAAAGAAACATGCTCCGTTTGTGCAAAAATGCGTTAAAAACCAGTGGAATACTGTAACATTCATAAACTGTGAAACTAATGCGCAAATATCTGTAAATTACTGATATTTTTTAGCTTATTTAAATACATTTTTCACCGTCATCATACAGATTTACATTTATTTTCTGTGATTTCACAAGATATTATTTAAAATTTTAAAAAACAGAGTAACCATTAATTAATTTTTCTATTAAACTAACAGTGTTTATTACTGATGTAATACAGTAAAAGAAATAGTGTCATTTTAGAGTTGAACATTGTAAAACAATGGATTGCCATTTACATAAAGTTTTTTGTGTGATTTTCCTACATTCAGTTCAATTCAATTTTATTTATATAGCAACATTTTGCAACATATGTCATCTCATAGCGCTTAACATAGTAAGGAAGAACAGAAAACAGAAAACCCAACAATCCAAAGTTGCTTTTGGATTCCCTATGAGCAGCAGTCAGTGACAGTGGAAAGGAACAACAACAACAAAAAAACCCTAGGCTATAGAGTGGTTGGGCTGGGAGTGGGGATGAGGGGGAGGGGATAGCAGGAGATGTTGGGGTGGGGATAGCAGGACATATTATCTGTAATTTAACAAAACATTAAATATCTCTCATAAAGGTAAAACAGTGATACATGTGAAGGGAAACTCTCAGCTGTGGTCCAACAGATTGGTTTGATTGACTGGTTTAGACTCAGTGATATGATAGACACTTTTTCTTTAGCTGAGTTGTGGAGAATTTTATTTGTGTGATTTTGAAGGTTCATAATACATGTTGTGTGGTTGAATACATTTAGATTAATACAGATTATTCACTTCAATATGTTTTACTGGCATGAATATCATGTTAGCAATATTGCCAAAGCAGAAAGAAATACAATTTGTTAGGTAGAATACACTGCAGATGATATACATAGTCCTATTTTACTGTATATATACATTCATATACATATACATTCTTCAAAAGTACATTCAGCTGATGTACTTTTGAAGTATTACAAGCAAGACTTCCTGTTAGTGGGATGTGAGGATTGTTAAAATAACATCTGTACCGAAGTTTCACACTATTTTAACAGGCTCCTCTGTCATAAGAAACCACATCCAGACTGATGTATGTGTCTGATAACATTTTAATAAATCAGTATGTTTCTCTAACTTTCTGTACAAACCAAAGCTGCTGGAGACTCTTCCCAAACACGCTCATATGACTGGATTCCTCTGCTGTTTTTATTGAGCTTGGACGACCCAGTTTCACTCTCTGTGCAGCTGCACACTAGAAAACCCTGCAGAACAATCGGAAGCTTGACTCAATTTAATCCTCGGTGCAGTTCAGGCTTTAGTTTCATCTAATGCTACTTCCAGTGGCTCTGCTGTTAGTTGCTTCATTTGGTTTTGAATCTTTAATGTATAAATTCATATTTTTAAAGTTTTACTCACTTTGTCTTTCAATGGTTTTATTGGTTTCTTATTGTGCTCTGAGTTTAAATAAAGTTAAAGGAAAATGGAAAAAGCAGGTCAAAGAGGAAACAGAACAAAAACACAAACTAAAGATGCTTTTAGGAAAACGTGGTTTTACAAAATAATAAAAACTGTCTAATAGATTAATCTGTTTCTCATGTCAATGTGTTGTGTGTCAGTAACTTTGTCTGTTGTGTTTCTGTTGTGTGTCAGTGACTGCGTTCATTATGTGTGTGTGTGTTGTGTATGTGTGTGTTTGTGTGTGTTGTGTGTCAAAGACTGTGTTGTGTGTCAGTGATTGTGTGTGTTGTGTGTCGGTGACTGTGTCTGTTGTGTGTCAGTGACTGTGTGTGTTGTGTGTCAGTGACTGTGTGTGTTGTGTACTCTCCACACGTCTCCGTTCAGAGCGTTGGCGGCGCTCTGCAGCGTCCAGGTGAACAGAGCCAGCTGCCGCCTGAAGCGTCGCTCGTCAAAGCGTTCGGGGTCGGAGGTCAGCAGGCCCAGGTGCTCAGTGAGCGCGCTCAGAGTGTGGTTGCCGCGGCCGTGGATCACGTGACGGAACGGCGTCTCCACCGCCGACACATACTGAGACAAGAAGTAGTACTCCACCTGGAGGACAGACGACAAGGGACAGATGCAGTACTGTTTGTAGTACTCGTGCTTTCATGATGCATGTGTTGGAAAACTGGGTACTGTTTGTAGTACTGATACCTTCATGATGGTGATTATGTAGACCGTATTTGTACCTAGACGGTACAGCATATGCAATACTCATACCTTCATGATATGATTATGTGGGGGCTGTAGAAGTGTGTAGTGTTTGCAGTACTTGTACCTTCATGGTGCAGTGTTTGCCGTACTCCTATATGATGCAGTTTTTGCAGTATTCGTACCTTCATGATGCGGGTGTTGTACAAGCGTGCGGTGGTCGGGTCGTGCAGGTCGCTGTAGTCGATGGCTCTCTGCAGAGTCTCTGCAGCTCGGCTATAGTCTCCTCTGGTGCTAAAGACCCACTGAGGAGACAAACCTCTGGACTGAGACACAGAGACAGTGACACATGAGGACGACATCCTGGCAACCGAACACTGAACTTGTACAGGTGAGTTACCTGAAGCTCAGCGGAGTGTCTGTTGAGCTGAGCGCTGAACTGCAGCACCGTCTGGGCGTAGGATGTGATGCGTAGCGGCAAGATGTGGTCGTGGGTCAGACGCAGTACCATATCTCCCACCAGCTCCCCCAGGCTCCGCCCTGTCACCCCTAGACGACCTCCCAGCACCTCTTGCAGGCGGGACGCGCTGTCCAATGGCGTGTTGATGAATGGATACGCTCGCTCCTGAACACACAGACACATGTGATGACATCAACCTGTACACCTGAGTACCAGGTACATATCACATGTGTTTGCTGTGTTGTTGGTGAGCTGTACCTCGGTGAATCTGAGCTCCATGGCTGGGACTCCTGCGAACGCTGTGAAACTGTAGGCTCCACTGTTCAGATACAGAGGCTTCATACTGAGAAGAGACAGCAGCACTTCTTTTAGCATTACAACACAAGAAATCTGTGTTCTCATGACTTGTATGTTTCCTTACATCCTCCAGCTGCCTCCTTCTCGCTCAGCCTGGTTGTAGATGGTCTGACCGGCATGTTTAGGATGCTCCACCTGGAACACACACAGTCCCGCTCAGATAGGTTTTAATAGACGTACATGAAGAGAACATCAAGGTTTTCAGTAACCTGATCACCTGTCTGATGGCAGCCTCCAGCAGGTCGACCAGCAGAGGACTGGTGTAGGCCGACAGGACATCGTCACCTGTAGACAGACAGACAGACAGACAGACGGCTGATGGTTCACCTCTGTCTGCAGGACAAACACATCCCCTGATTGGCTGAGAGTTCAGTGTTACCCATGATGGCCTGGTCCAGGCTGAAGTAGGCCACAGCTTTCAGGTGGAGCATAGACAGGTAACCCTGCAAACAGAGGTCAGGAGTCGGTGGAGGCTCTCTACAGGAATTTAATGTAAATGTTTTTCTGCAGACGAACCTCGAGCCATTCGGTCGCACCAACGTTCCCGAACTCTCCAGCGTCCCAGCTGACAAACAACAAACTGCGTCTGGGACTGAAACCTGAAAAACAACCTTTTATTCCACCACAGGAACCTCACCTGTTGTAGGACATCACACACCAGCGTTTAGGTGAGTCCTACCGTTCTTCATCATGATAGAAAAGGTCCGAGCCAACTCCAGCAGGATCGCTGTTCCAACTCCAGACTTCACTGCTCCCGGACCCAGTGAGTCCCTCTGAGCTCCCAGTATGATGTACTGGTCTGACAGGGAGACAATGGGGTGACCACAGAGACACTTACCTATCTGTCTGTTGGAGAATATCTCTCTCTCTCTACCAGAGTATAACTATCTCTCTACCTGAGCATACCTGTCTCTCTGTCAGAGCGTACCTGTACTTCTTTCTGATTGTATCTGTATCTCCACATGGGGCGCACCTGTCATTCTATCCAAACTTACCTGTCCCATCTACTTGAATGTACCTGTATTTCTTTTCTTCTTTTTTTTAAAGATTTATTTTTGGCCTTTTATGCCTTCATTAGATAGGACAGTGGATAGAAACGGAAACGGGAGAGAGTGGGGAAGGACATGTGGTAAACGCCCGAGGTCGGAATCGAACCCGGGACAGCCACTACGCCTTAACACTTGGGTTACGCGACATAACCATTAGGCTATCGTGGCACCCCAAATGTACCTGTATTTCTAACTTTTCCTGAGCGAACCTCTCTGTCTTTCTACCTGAACATATCTGTCTCTTCCTACCTGAGCATACATGTCTCTCTATCTGACCGTACCTGTCTCTCTTTACCTGATCATAACTGTCTCTCTAACTGATCACCTGTTTCTCTACTTGAGTGTACCTGGCTCAACTCGGCCCTCCAGTGATGAGAAGATGTTGTTCAGCAGAACTGGTGTCATCTTGTTGTGCACTGACAGCTGGACTTTGCGCTTGGCACTCAAATCTGGCCCGACCACACAGCGGACATACGGCAGCCGACCTCGCCATGATGGTGGACAGGACGCACCTGACAGCTGGCTGAGACAAAGAGCAATGTCATGACGTCACAGTCACACCTTAGCAGGTAGTCAGGAGGGGCGGAGCTTACCTGAGCAGTTTGGCAGCAACAGTAGCAGTGATTGGCAGGGCCGGGATGAATGGCAGGCCAGAAGACTGGATGGGTGGAAACTGAGTGTGATTGAAGGAGGGGAAGCCGGGGGTGAAGGGGTCACCTGACCCCAGGTGTACCTGCGATTGGATGACACGGAGGAGGATGGTGATTGGTCAGAGGCAGAGCCACAGGGGTTATTGTGACTTTAAGAGCGCGTGTGTTACATGTTCAGACACGGCGGTGTGTGTGTTCAGTCCGAGGCGGCGGGGGTCCTGTGGCAGGTCGGCAGGGTCGGGGTAGATCAAAGCTCCGCCCGCTCCGTTCCTCTCTGCTAACCAGACCTTCTCAGCAAAACTGACCCCGCCCCCAACACGCATCACCACCACACAGCCAGCTACAGACACGCCCGCACTCTTCAGCCAATTAAAGTCGGCTGGACGGCCATAGTTGGCGTAGACCACGCCCCCCTGCAGACAGAAAGGAAAAAGTCACCAAAGGTTACCATGGTTACCTTGGCAACCAACACCATAGACCTCACTGCCTAACCGTGGTGCTTCCTGACGCGCTGTATGGACAGAAGTCTGACGGGTTCAGAGAAATCTGCTCCAAGATCAGACCTGCAGAGTCCACGAGTCGCAGAGAGCTCCTCTGAGCCCTGTAAACAAACAAACAGCCTGAATCTGTTATTTAGATAGTTAAAGGCAGCTCAGTGTATCAGAGGTGATCTGAGGCAAGGGGTCAGTGTGACCTGTTCAGTGCCTGTCAGGATAAGGCTGTGGGAGGTGTTTCTGGCAGATTCCTACCTGTCAGGGAACTGCAGCGTGGCATACAGAGACTCGACCCAGGTGTGATCCATCTGTAGCTGCTGAAAGCGATGGAGGATCTCAGAGGCCAGAGCGGTTCCCTCTGAAGAACCCGGAGGATGAGGAGCTCTGCTCACCCGACTGACAAACACAAACACCTGTGCACCTGAGTCCACCAATCACATTGCTCTGGGTCACAGCTTCACTTTTACAGCTTTTGTGAATACCCAAAGGCTTCTGTTGTGTTCACCTCAGAGTATTAGTGCTGAACGCTAGTTTAAAATGCAAACGATACAAAATCAACAATAAATACGAAAACACTGCCAGCGTGAGCAAACTAATAATAAAGACCTTCAAGATTGTAACTTTGATATAAACACCTTACTGTGACCATGCAGGGTGAAAGTCTTGCATAAAATCAAAAGTAAACGTAGTTGTTGAGCCACAGAATGGCACCTCTGAGGATGACCTTCCAATTTTCTGATTCCACATCAAAGATAAATAAATATGATAAAAGACACTGATATAGTTTCTTGCAGCGATAGCCCATCCTGTTGGTTTATTTCCACACAGATCCAGCTTTTGTCCACAGTTTGTCCTTCAAACCTCCTCTGCCTATGTTAAATTTCATCTACTTTACCTGAGCATTAATTTACTGCTTACCTCCCAGAATAAGATTTTAACATTTTGTGAGATTTTAGATAAAAACACATGATGAGTTTATTTTTATTAAAGATTAAACCTGGGTTTCACAGTTTCACTACATAATAATAAATTATTGTCAGAACTGTGTTTGTGCTTTTTTCCTCTGATGACCCCACAGATTTACCTAAAGGCCCTTTTCATTGGTTCGACTCGAGGTTGGGAACCAAAAAGTAACTTCAGCTGAACAGAAAAAGCACAGTATTTTTCTCTGACATGTTGAAAGTATCCTCTACTTATGTATAAATACTTGGTTACTCTCCCCTTCAGCTGGGATTATATGTAAAGTACCTCACTGTGTTGTGGATGTCTTCATCCTGCAGCAGCCTCCTCATCATCACCCTCAGGTCTCCCAGGTAAAGCCCCGCCCCTCCCTCTGCAGGTGAATTAGCCCCACGCCCCTGCTGCTCTTCATCCTGCTCCTTCAGCTGAGAGCAGTGGTACCGCCCACTCAGCACGGCGTAGGCCAATAGGAACGCTAACACACACAGAGAGAGGGAGGTTACGCCCACTTCATTCATATGATCAAACAGCTCAAACAAAACAATCAAGTGATGATTACCAGCAGTGAACAAGATGACTCCGCATGCACACAGCAGCATGCCAGCTCTGCGGTAACCATGGCGATGCCTCAGCACCAACGCAGTGACGTCACTAATAGGCCCCACCTCTGCTTCATCCTCCTCTGACGTCACGAGTCTCAGCTCCACTCCCTGTGCTCCGCCCCCCTCATCATCATCAGACTGTGAATGGTGGCAAGACGGCAAGGAACACTACAGAGAGAGAGAGAGAGAGATGGTAACCATGGTAACAGGTCAAAGGAGGCGAGGCTTGTCTCTCCTGTGTCTCACCTGTGTCAGATGAGTCGTCATGCCGTCACTCTGCAGACAAGATGAGAGTTAAAACCTTGACAACAGTAAAAAAAACATGCTTGTTTTTCTGAATTTTCAGAACTGCAAAATTTCACAGCAAACAAAGTCGACAGGTAAATCTGAGTTTCTGCTGCTTCTTCAAACTCAGAGAACCAATGAAATCTGTCCACTGAAGGTCACCTGACCTCTTCAGATGCTGTCAGCTTCTTCAGTTGAACTGAATAAGCCTAAAAGAGAAGTCTAGTAGATTTCTACTGAAGCTCCAAGGACTACAAGTTGATATGTATACATACAAGACACATATGAAACCAATGAAGGTGGACATTCAATCAGGAGGGAAAACACACAGACTATAGACATACAAGAACAGAGAAACACCAACAAACCAAAGACCATCACAACCTCTGTAGGAACTCCCTCAAAACCATTTTAAAGGAAGGAAAAAGTTAATTCTCCAGGGTAGGTACCTCTGCACAGCCCTGAAAAGCTGCTGTGTGGGGCTCAACAAGCTCCATGTTTTCTGTTCTCTTGATATCCTTGTCCAGCAGTAGTCTTCTCCTCTCTCACATCACCATCAACAATGCAAAATACAAACCCGGATTGGTTATAATACAGGACACAGATCATGTAAGAACATCTGGACTGGTTATAATATAGGACACAGATCAGGTAAAAACATCTGGACTGGTTATAATATAAGACATAGAACAAGTAAAAACAGCTGGATTCGTTATAACATAGGACAGAACAGGTAAAAACAGATGGATTAGTCATAATGTAGGACAGAGCATGAGGTAAAAACAGCTGGATTGGTTATAATGTAGGACACATATCAGGTAAAAACATCTGGACTGGTTATAATGTAGAACACAGAGCAGGAAAAACATTTCATAATAAACAAAAGGTCTTGATAATGTCTCTTCTGACTTTTTCTAGAGTTTGAGTTACATCCACTACACAGAGAAACAGTTTTCACACGGAAATGAACAAATGCAACTTTTACTTAATAAATACTGCTGTGACGGCAGGAACATGTTAGACTGACCAGTTATGTAGCTAACTAACCCGTTTAAGTGTCTTTCCTTCTGTGGATAACTTTAACCAGCTGTATGTTTCCAGTAACAGGCAGAAAACAGACATCAACAGACCCCAACTGTTGGATCAGCTTTCAAAGCCTGCAGATGAACAACAGCAGCATGAGGTCAGGAGGATCTTTATCCCTGCAGGAGGTTAATGCAGCCACAACTCTGAGCGGAGACACCAGGAAACCACCAACGTTCTTCATGCCTGATTCAAACTGGACATTTTCTCACCTTCAATCATCAGGTTTTCAGTCTGGACTCTGAAGAGCAGAAGATTCCTCTGGACAGTGGATCAGAGAAAGCGTCAGGATGGAGTGAATCTGCCCAGCGAGGCCTGTTCCCTCGGCCTGCTGTGATTGGCTGCTAAGAGGGGTCGGAGGTCAGCTGTGTTTGATCTGGTTAACTTTATTAACGGCTGAGTAAACACACATGGAGGAGTTACTGCTGGGAAAACCTGCCTCAACATTTGACCACTAACGACACTGCCGCTGCTCGTCTCTCTGCTGCCACCTTAAAGAGGTTTTAAGGTGGTATTAAAGGTTCAGGCTGGTTGAATGTGTTGAAATTTCAGTGAAGAGGCATGGCTAATGCAGCATTTAAAACCACAACAGAAGCAGTGATCGGTCTGCCAGAGACACTTTAGATCAACTAAGTCAGACCAAGTGAAATAAACCTTGATTATTTGGCAAATTTCCTTCATGGAACAGGCCAAGATGACAGACTCCAGACTAAACCTGGTCCAGGACTGTCACAGTAAACTTCCCAGCTAGCAGGGAACATTCCCATCCCACATCGGCTAACATTACCTACAAGTTCTCATAATATTTTAATGTTTTTTCTGATGGTCAAAGACTATTTTTATGCAGATAGAAAGATGCTTTAAGTTACGTATTTACATTTACTGGTCATTCTTTAGGTAAAGATATTGACTCTGTGATGTTTCATGAGGAGTTATTCAGCTGGAATTAGAATGAATTAAAATCAGCTGCTGCAGATGTTGTTCAGATGTGTCTCTGTGCAGGTGCAGAGTTCAGCCAGTAGATGGAGCGTGACACCTGAAATGACACACTCATGAAACACTCAGTGGATAAAACATGACCTAGATGAGTTTTACTCTCACAGAATAACAATCCACCCACTGTTAACTATTATTCAGTTATTAAGATTTCAGTCTGGAGCTTCATGTGAGGTTGTTAGGTGGTATCAACTGGTTTAAAGTGTTGTACACTGGTCTGTTAAAGGTTTTAAACTGGTTTAAACTAGTCTGTAAACTGTTTTAATGTGGTGAATCCGATATGAACTGGTAAAAAAAAGTACTCTGTAAATAATTTCACACTGGTGTTAACTGTTGTAAACTTGTATAAACTGGTTTAAACTGATGTAAACTAGTCTGGACTGGAGTAAACTGGTATTAACTGGTGTAAACTGGTACAAAAAAAACCTAGTTTAAATAGTTGTAAACTGGTCTGTACATGGTTTTAAACTGAATAAATGAGGGCTGCACGGTGGCTCGGTGGTTAGCACCGTTGCCTCACACAGCTAGAAGATCCCCGGTTCGCATCCCAGTTAGGACGCCTGGGATCATTCTGTGTGGAGTTTGCATGTTCTTCCTGTGCAGCGTGGGTTTTCACCGGGTTCTCCGGCTTCCTCCCACAGTCCAAAAACATGCTGAGGTTAATTGATGATTCTAAATTGTCCGTAGGTGTGAATGAGAGGGTGCTTGGTTGTCTGTCTCTATGTGTAGCCCTGTGATAAACCTGTCCAGGGTGTCTCCTGCCTTCGCCCGAGTCGGCTGGGATAGGCTCCAGCCCCCCCATGACCCTAAAGAGGATTAAGTGGTGTATAGATGATGGATGGATGGATGGGTGGTGATGCTCTGTTCAGGGCAAAGAAACAACTAATTACTCCACAGTATATTGCAAATTTAGATGCTATATTTTGATGTATGTGTGATAATGTGTGATCAGACTTGGCCCTTTAAATGACAGAACTCTGGATACAGTAACTGATGATTAGGAACAAATCTTTATTTAATAATTTATTAGTTAAATGAATGGACTGGCGACCTGTCCAGGGTGTCCCCTGCCTTCGCCCTAAGTCGGCTGGGATAGGCTCCACCCCCCCCCCGCGACCCTGCAGAGGATTAAGCGGCGTACAGATAATGTACAGATAATGGATGGATGGATGGATGGATAGTTAAATGGTCACACAGGATTTTTTTAAAACAACATTTTCATGACGAATTTTCAGAAAAAAATTCTTATCCACTGTATTTTTACTGTTACAGCTGAATTCATCCAGAACAAACGCTGACTCAAATACATTCAGAGAACTGGTTGGTAATTAACAACAGTCTCAGCCATCACACAGAAAACATCAAACAGAAATGATGAAACAATGTATTACAGGACTTCAGTTCATGATGATTCCATGCTCGTTTCATTGTGAATCATTTTGACTGTAAAAGTTATCATTAAAAATCTCTGTTTTAATCTCTCACAGCCCAAAACCTCAAAGTTTAAATCCAAAACCCCCAAGATTTGTATCATTCATATACATACTAATTCGTTTGTCATGTACGGAATAAAAAAATCACCAAATGCTCATGCTTCAGAAGTGGGAAGCACATTTTAAAAAGACTAAATTCCAAACCGATATATCCATTCCCCCATCATCTCACTGACTAATCACTGCAGCTTCGTTGTGTGTTTGAGAACTACAGAAGTAAACTGTATGATAAATTTAAATCAGGGCAGAACATGAGCCGACTCTTTCTATTTGAGCTTAATGAACTCAGCAGTGTCATCAAAATTCAAAATACCAAGTCCAGCATGTAGCGGCTGAGTGAATGTGGTCTGGACTCTGTGGAGGAGAGTCATGGTTTCAGAGACGCTGTAGAAGGACAGAACACCTGCACTGTGATCCAGGTAAACTCCGACTCTGGAGGAAGGAGCACGTGAGACGGGAGTTTGGACTTTGTTGTAACAGAATCTATAATTGTTTTTGAGACAGTGCAAAGCCCAAGATTTGTCATTGAATCCAAATCGACATTCATCTGAGTCTCCTACTCTGCTGATATTCTTGTATGCGACTGCTACCTCAACTCCTACACTTCCTCTCCACTCCACCTCCCAGTAACAACGTCCAGTCAGACTCTCTCTACTCAGGACCTGGCAACGTCCAGTGAATCTGTCTGGATGACTAGAATAAGACTGAGGTTGAAACAGTGCCGTTACTTTTCTGTTTCCCTCAGACAATATCAGATATGTGTGTGCTGTGTTTGGATCCAGTGTGATTACTTGTGAATATTTTAAGAATCCAGCTCTGGTCTTTGGTTCTGGTTCTGACAGTAAAACATCCACTTCAGTGATTTTCAGTGAGATGTTTGTCCATGTGTCCCTCAGAACTTCCTGTAGTTTATCTCTGCTCTCTGTCACAGCTGCTGTCACGTCCTCAAAGTATCTCCGAGGACGGATGTTAATGCTGGATGAATGTGTGGACTCACTGAGTGCTGAGACTGAGGAGTAGTTGTGTAGAAACTGGTTGTGATCCTCTGTGTCTAAGAGCTGCTTCAGCTCAGCGTCTTTCCTCTTCATATCACTGATCTCCTGCTCCAGCGTCTCCTCAAGCTCTTTGACTCGACTCACTTCAGCCTCCTGCTGGGATCTGATCTGCTTCTTCACATCAGAGTTTCTTTTCTGGATGAGGTGGATCATCTGGGTGAACATCTCCTCACTGTCCTCCACTGTTTTATCAGCAGAGTCACTGATGGCCTTCACTTCCTGTTGAAGCAGCTCCACATGTTTCTCTCTGTCCTGGATTCTCTGCTGGATGTTTTGTCGACTTTCCTCCAGCTCCTTCTGCTTCTCCGTCCTTTCTGCTGCGGCTGGGACAGTTTCATGGCCTTTATGTTCATCCATTGTGCAGAGATAACAGATACACTGCTGATCAGTGCGACAGAAAATCTTCATCACCTCGTCATGACGAGAGCAGATGTTCTCCTGCAGCTTCTTGGAGGGCTCCACCAGCTGGTGTTTCTTAAATGGAGGCGAATCATAATGAGGCTGGAGGTGTTGTTCACAATAAGATGCCAAACAGACCAGACAGGACTTAACAGCTTTCCTCTTCCTCCCAGTGCAGACATCACAGGCCACATCTTCAGGTCCAGCATAGCAGAGATCAGCAGCAGCTTGGAGTCCAGTCTTCTTCAGCTCCTCCACCAACTCTGCTAACAGAACATGTTTCTCCAGAACAGGCCTCGATGTAAAAGTCCTCCTGCACTGAGGGCAGCTGTAGATTCCCTTCTCATCCTCTTTATTCCAGTGTGTTTTAATACAGTCCATACAGTAGCTGTGTCCACAGGTAGTAGTCACTGGATCCTTCAGTAGTTCCTGACAGATGGAACAAGAGAATTTCTCTGGATCCATCTGAACTCCTTTCTGCGCCATTTTACCGCTCAGCAGCAGTGACTGTTTAAGTTTCTGTTTCGTAGAAGTGAAACTAGTTTGAGCTCTGATCTCTACATCATGTGTTCCTGCAGCTCTGTCTGTTGGTTAAACCATCTTCACAGTGTAGATCTGAAGGGGAGGGAACAAGTAAACACAACAACAGAGTGCAGTTGCTGTATTTCATAACAGGGAGAGGACTCATCAGGCTGATTCCAGGAAGTGCTGCGCTGTAAAGCTGTTTAACCCTTTCTTTTTTTTAAATTTATTTTTTTTTTTTTTTTACAGCCGAGCACATTTAAAAACGCCACTCAGCTCAGTTTCTATCTTGTACATCTTTGTGGGATTAATCCTCTGGTTTTAGAGATGTCACACATTTAAAGACAATATTGAATGCTGTTCAATGGTACCAGTATGAGCACTATATCTCAATTTGTTGCCAAATTATAGGGAAAATGTATTTCTTGTGACATCATGAACTTTGACCCCTACTGATCGTTTTACTGGTAGGTTGTACAGCTTCGGTCCAATTAAATAAAACACTGCTCTTTAGATTAGCTAAATGTAAGCATCGAAATTCTATGAACATTTTTGGTGAGATATTGCCAAATATAGGTTTTTGACATTTTAGCTCCGAAAAACTGCACATCCTTGACAATGCCCTTTATAAAATAGCATAACTGTCATTAATGCTGCATTAATAGCCTAGGAGGAGTTCCAGGACAAAGGAAATTGCGGAGAAAAATAAGAATTCCGACAGATACAATGTATTTATACGAGTATACAATTATTATTAAATAACAGTTTTTTTTTAAAGGCAAGGATGCCATCTAGTGGAAAAACAAGGTATAAGCTCCAATGATCTCGCAAAGTTGAACAATAGTTTTACATCTGCGCTCAGGACTTGATTTGAAAACCCTTTATATTTAGCTGGCTGGCCCATTTGGCAATATAGGCAAATGATCTATTTTGATGCAGTTTGAAATAAATCAACAGCTACTGGAAGGACTGATGTGAAATTTTGCTCATGAAAGTCTGTTCTTTCGGAAAGAACATGAATCTTCAAACAAACACTTTGCCGCTCTTTTCACCTCATTGGCCACAACCAGTAGCTCGCGTGACAAACTTGACTGATTTCCTGGTATCTCCCCCCTTAATTTAGCCCTAAATTTAGGTATATCAGCATATCAACCTTGGTGGATGTTAACCAATGTGGCAAAGATCAGTCACACCACAAATACAAATATAGTTGTGGCTTCTGTTTTATCAGGTCAGGCAAACACAGCCTCAAAAAATAAAACACATATAAAACAGATGTCAGCTTTTCAAAATCTGGTTACACAGCTGTGACAGAATGATAACTGGAATAGGAATCTTATAAATAATAATGAAAGAAAACTGATATATATTTAGAGTTACTGAGAAATCATTTTAACCTGTTGATGTATTTGTCACAATTTTATTTACATCTACTCGTACGTGATGAAATATAAAACTAAATTTGAACAGAAAACTAAACCAAGAGGTGAAAACTGAAGAGAAAACAGGACATCAAAACTTTGCAGATGATTATTTATACATTTAACTATTCTTTCAGAGTTCAGAAATAATAGAAAAACGAAAGAGCACAATGCAGAACAAAACGACAGTGAAACGTAAACCTAGCTTAGTTAAGCTATGCTAAGATAGGCTCAGCTGAGCAGCTGACCGACAAATCTATCTATCTATCTATCTATCTATCTATCTATCTATCTATCTATCTATCTATCTATCTATCTATCTATCTATCTATCTATCTATCTATCTATCTATCTATTATACAGTGGCAAACAGCTGAGCCTAAATTAGCCGACTGCCCAGCTGCTTAACAAGTTAGATGCTCGCCAAATGGATATAACATGATGACCACCACCACACAACCAATGTCGGTAGAATTTGTCATTGGTACAGCATGTGAATCTATCAGTATACTTAAGCAGAATATTTAGCATTGTGTACGTTTACATTAGGCTACATAATTAACACTTGCAGTAATTTATTTGCTAAATGACAAACAGGCAATTCCCAATTGCCTGCAGAAAAAGTAGCCTTCTGCCTTGTTGTAATCTAACCAAGCAGTCGTATTCATACTGTTGGTCTCTTTTTATTCACCAATTGCAGCATAATGCTCCTAGAAAGGAGCCTGTAACTTAAAAGAAAAAAAAATCACACTGCTATAATAAGGCAGCCACACAAAGTGCCCTTATTTTTCACTGAGCACCTGCTCCAAAAAAGTCCGTGCATGCATCTGCCTTTGAGAGTCGCGTTTCTGGTGCAAAATTAAAAATCTCTGTCAAACTGTGTAAAATTTGGCATTTTGAGTGAAATATATGAAAAATCTAATGTATTGGCAAACTTCCAATGAGTTAAACTCTTACAAAATGTGATGTTCAACACTATAAAACGTGGATTTAACTAGAAATCATACCGGTAAATCTCATATCTTCTGCCCAAAAAAGTTCAAAACATCATAAATGAGAAGGAGGTCAAACTAAATATTCTCCATTTTCACCTGTAGAAACTTTTTTTTTGTTGAGAAATTTGTGTTTCTTTTTAAAAATAAATATGTATTCTTATTATAACCCTGCTATGACAACAATCCTGCTCAGCCACTGTTTTCTGTCAGTAAAAACACACTGATGATAAAAATAAAAAAAACTAAATATAACTACTGTTAGATGTTTATCAAACAGGTGCTGCTGCGTGGGGATTTATCTGTCTTTGAACAAAACCACC
Source organism: Chromis chromis (assembly GCA_900302755.1). Lineage (NCBI taxonomy): Eukaryota > Metazoa > Chordata > Actinopteri > Pomacentridae > Chromis > Chromis chromis. The sequence goes on along the minus strand of OMNN01071753.1, from coordinate 47,644 downwards.
TTTTCCATGCATTCTACACTGAAAGTTCACAGCAGAGCAAACACCACCTGCTCCATCCTGTCCAACAATGACTGACAGTATAACGTAGGTTGTTTAAAAGTGTTGTCATTGACCTTTAGGAGACAGAAAATGCGTCTTATTTCTTGAATTGGGAGATCTGCAGGGCTGGTTGGGAGCAGGTTCCCAGGATTTTCTTTCCCAATGGAACTCCATGCAGGTTTTCATTATTTTATAGGTCTTAACAAGGTTTTCTACAAGTGCACTTTATCATTTTGTACGAACTATACAGAAAATGGAGTTCATTTATTACCATTAACTCAGCGAGCTATACGGCGGCCCGATTTATGATCACTTTTATAGTGCAAACATGTCATTCCTCTATAGACGTAATGCACTTTAGGACTGAGTGGCTCTGTACCAAGATGGCCAACACGTAGGCACATTGCTCCAATCGGCAGCAGCAGTCAATGCAACGTCTATGTATGTATGTATATATGTCTATGCTGTAGAGCAGGTCTTCATCTCCAGGCTAATCAGCTCAGATAATTGGCAGCTGCAGTCCTGGAGAAGGCTTCCAAACCAGCCACAGCTAGGCCTACACAGGCCACCCTGACCACAATGCTGGAAAAGAAGTCCACCACAGAAGAAATACAGCACACTGACATCCGTGGCCGTAACACCCCTCCCCTTAAGATACAACCCACTACACAAAATAAGACACACCTGGTCACATGGCAGTGGTTACAGCTGCCAATGTTCTACAACCAAACAAACACAAACAAAAACAAGTTACTAAGCAAATAAATTACTGTACCTTTGGATTTGGGACCATTTAAGATCCCGGACGAGACCCCACTTGTTACGACCCAGCCTCTAGGGGTAGCTAAGTGCAACAATAAAACCAGATGTTATTGGTTTGGGTAAAGGGATTTATTGCTTAGTGACAAAATGAACACAAAAGAACTGTGCTAATACAAACAAAACAGAGTTAGTGGGTGTTGCTAAAATCAAAGAACCGAGTTGCAAAGCTTCCTACGTCTAACTAAAACACAACTAAACTCTCTAGACAAACTTAAACACAATAGCAATACCACACTAAATCAAAACAGGTACCTCAAAACACACAATACAACAAGGTCACAGAACACGAATCACCACCCTTTCGGCGCTACGAAACACAGATAACACTCATATCTATTCACCGAATTTATGCAGCTGCTAATACAGGTCAATGTCTTTGCCAAGACCCAAATACCTCCCTAGACCTTTAAACTTGCAAATGCCAAAGCTGATCTTTGCATTGAGGCAGCAAAGGTGGTTGAACAATAAGTTATTTAAGTTACTTTAATTTTCTGCACTTTTGCAGTCGCCCCCAGTGGGGGCTCCTAATAGACAACACCCAAAACCTCTGAGTGTAAAAACAAAGTGGGCATTTCACATGGCCATCCTTTTATACTGCGACCTGCAAACCTGCTGCAGAGCACCAACCGAACCTTTCAATAAAGGCTGCCACGATCTTACAGTCTAGACCCATTATTCTCTTAAAGATTGTGAATCATTAGTTTAAGAAAAATTATTTTCACTACAGGATGTGAGTTATAGATTCTGGTGTCGTTCACATTGTCTGCATCACAGTGGTTTGATTTCCGCAGTGCAATCAGGAAGTGGGTAAACTTCTAGCTTCAAGTTTTTTGAGGTCAAACTGCACCAGCACAACATGGAGATCACATCAGTCTGCCTGATGATCTGTAAGAAATCTTTTTTTTCTTTACATAATCCACACAGCTGTTTTGTAGTGCAGACTCCTATTTCGGAAACATCAGTCTTTTATTGTGGTTGGGATTTGCAGGGCAGTGAGGAAGTTGTTGACATCTTTGATCTTTCAAACACTGCATACAGAAATAGGTGATACACTAAAAAAAAAAAAATTCTAATGTACTCTAAGAAAAAATCTCTATGTATGTTTATTGTTCAAAAACTGCTAATAATGATAAATATCTGAAAAGTAATTACACCTTTGGCATCAGAAGCTTGATGGCACTTTTAGGTTTAAGAGCAACCACAAAAGGAACCAGATAGATTTTTGTACCTCATCGTCTGGAGAAAAGAAATCTATGAAATAACAGTAAATTGTTAAAAACAAACAAACAAACAAAAAAATGGACAGGTAAAAACTATCTAAATGTGCTCTTTAAAAAAAAAATTACTTAAACTTTTTTCAATACTTTTTCATCATCACGGCACTTTTAGGTTTTAAAAACACAAAGGAGC
>OMNN01071753.1:0-43485 GCA_900302755.1 Chromis chromis | reverse complement strand
GAATTTACTAAACAAGGTGAAACATCTGTAATTGGCAGCTTAAAACAATCGATGCAAAATCTGACACATAATTTTCTTCCAAGCAAAAGCAAAAATAATGATATTTTTAGCTGATTTAGATACAGTAAAACAATAGTTGAATTAACATTGTGTAAGAACATTTTATAAAAATAGATTGCAGTTTTGGCCTTTTGTTTTTTAAAGCTTAACTTGTCTTAACGTTGTCTAATTTTACAATAATAAACAGTTGAAAACTGGAATTACAAGATAATTTACAAAATATTAAAATGTACAAAGCATTACAGAGCAACAATTTAACTATTAATAAATAAAGTAAAACATGGGAAGCATGTTTTATGGGAATTAAACAGTAATTTATTTTTAGATCTTAGGGTCTGTATTGAAAGTTCAGACATGTATAATTTTGGTGGCTACAGACAGAATACATATTGTATGTTTAAAACATACAATATATGGCCGCCATATAGCTCGCTGAGTTAAGGCGTTACCATGTGGGCGCAGGTTGCCAGCAGCGGTCATGTCACTCTCCTCTATACCCCCCTTCACCCCGTCTCTCTCTCTATCAATAAAAATGGGAAAAACTCCCCCCAAAAAAACTTTAAAAAAAAACATACAATATGTTAAAAGGACAGAGTTTGCATGTTCTCCCTGTGCAGCGTGGGTTTTCACTGGGTACTCCGGCTTCCTCCCACAGCCCAAAAAGCATTCTGAGGTTAACTGATGATTCTAAATTGTCCGTAGGTGTGAATGAGAGTGTGCTTGGTTGTTTGTCCTGTGTGTGGCCCTGCGATGGACTGCTGACCTGTCCAGGGTGTCCCCTGCCTTCGTCCTAAGTTGGCTGGGATAGACTCCAGACCCCCCGCAACCCTGAGGTCAGAGGATTAAGCGGTGTACGGATAATACGGATGGATGTTTAAAGGACATTTAAGCATCACCTGTCAGATTGTGGCAGCCATCTTGTTTTGCACCTTAAAGAGGAAACACGCCTCAACAGCTGCTATTTTATTGGTCAATGAGTAGGCGGGGTCTCTAATCAGATTGGACAATAGATTTGTGATGAAATTCAAAGTAATTAAGGTGAATACAGAAGGAAGCACGAATGTTTTGTTTGTTTTGGATGTTCAGGATTGATGGCTGATTGTGGATCTATGAAGTGAGGCATCGTAAAAAGAATAATTTGAAGAAACTCTTGCATATATGCTGTTAACTTTGCCGATGCCCTACTGGAGGTCTGACCTGATTGGGTAGTTTGAATTGGGAAGACACGCCCCCTACTAAATATAGGTCATCATACTGGGAAAGACTGATTGAAAACTTAACATCTTAGAGTGTACATGAAACAACTTAAGATGTGCTGTCAAATTATATTCCAAAACCTTACAAAGCAACCTGATAAAGAGAATATGATGGGTTTTTTATTGTGTTGCTTGTTTTTTGTAGGGTAAAGGTGTGAATACAAGATGTTCTGATCAACACATCAAACCAGTTGGTAATCTGCTGTTTGCCAACTGCAAAAAAGCCTCAAACAGCAAGAAGAAAACGAGAAGCAGGCTTCATTTCGGTTCCTCCTCATGTCGGTTTGGACGGAAATAGGATGTAGATTTATTAGCTCCGTCAAAACATGAGGTTAAAACCACCATAAAGTGCCAAATATTGGGAAATTACGAAGGCTGCACTTGTATTACTGCAATTCTAGGACCCTTATTTTTGATGCAGCGCCCCCTTATGGCAGTGGATGATCAGTACATACAAAAGACATTTTACTGGACATACAAAGAAAAGAAGAATCTTAATTTCATGGCTTTATAACTGCACCATCCAAAACAGACATTAGTGTATCAGTAGGTTGGTGTTCCTCCTGTAGCCGTCTTGTTTTGCTAAATGATCAGATGTTCACTATCTGTGTTCCTGTTTGTCTTTGTGTATTTCAGCTGGCGTTGTGATCCTGGAGAGTCCTGCACTCCCGGTGATGGAGGGAAGCAATTTGACACTTCGTTGTTCCTACAAGGAAAGATATGAAGAGAAGTCTTCGTCTGATTTCGGAGCTGCGTTCTACAAAAATGGTGTTTTTATTGGAAATCACACCGGAGAGATGATCTTTTCAGCGGTGTCCAAGTCCCACGAAGGCTTCTACAAGTGTGGACACCCAACAAAGGGAGAGTCACCACAGAGCTGGCTGACTGTGAGAGGTAAAGATGCTGTTTGTCTGTTGTTTGTTTGTAAGTTTCCAGTGACTCCTATCTGAATTTTCACACGTGCTTTTGGAAATATGACAATATAAGAAACTCCAAAATTAGACACTCCAGACTGTCATGACACAAATGGCCCGTACAAGTGTATTTAAACTTTTGTTCACAACCACAAGAGAATGCGTGTGAAAAAATACTGCTAAATTTCCGATGTAGATACTGTGGTTTCTTCTACAGGAAGCCAGGTGACCAAGCGAAAGCTCGCTGAGTAGCAGGGGATTTTCCATTATGAACAAACAATACAAACACTTTGGAGAGACTATATTGAAAATACAGGCCCCAAAGTAGAAACTCAATGCAACAAAAGTGAATCCATGGTTACAATGAACTGTAAACAGCAGAACTTCCTCAGTTTGGGACCTATGGGCTGTGTCTCTCTGAATGTCTGCATCATGGCTCCACGTGGGAAAGAATTGAACAGAGGAACTGAAAAATCTGATTGTGAGACTGGGCAAAGATGGTAAAGGATCCAGGAAGATGAACTAAAACTCAGTAAAACGCAGCTGCAGCAGTAATCAGGAGGTATAGAAGGAGCTATAGTACCACTAATCAGGGCTCCACAGACAGTGACCTACTTTTACAATCTAGCTGTGCAAAACAAACAGCAGCTGCTTCAGACTTGGCACAGGGGTTATCAAAGGAGGTTTCGAATAGTCGAATGTCAAATTTACTATTCGAATAGCACCGCAGTGAACGAATATTCAAATATTCGATTATTAGGGTTAAGCCCTAGTAAACTATGGTGTGGACAAGCCTGACTTGAATCCAGTAGCACACCATCATAGCCTTGTAAATAGAAGGTTTTAGCAACACAACCCCTCCAGCAAGTCCGAAAAATGGCAGAACACCGCCCTAGAAATGTGATATCCTCGATGCTGTGGAGGATTGACTTTGTCAGCAGCTGATGATGAATAACAAAACTCTGATGCTTTCTTACTTACAGTCGAAGCTGCTGAGCCTACAATCCCCTCTGCCACGCCTGGTCCTCCTCTGATGACTCTGCCCAAGCTGCTGTGTACCATCCTGCTGTTCATCCTCTACACTGCCATACTCATACTGTGTGTCTACACAATGAAGAGGCTGGCTGGAGGTAAGAACACCTCTGAAATTAAAAATGATACTGGATTACATGTATTGATCATCTCTCTTCTTTTGGCCTGGTGAGGAGAGAGAGAGATAGAGAGAGAGATAGAGATAAATCTGTTGCCACAATGTCAGTGTAATTACTCAGCTTAGCCTATCTTAGCATAGCTTAACTAAGCTAACTTTACGTTTCACTGTCGTTTTGCTCTGCATTGTGCTCTTTCGTTTTTCTATTATTTCTGAACTCTGAAAGAATAGTTACTTTTAAATGCATAAATAATCATATCCTGTTTTCTCTTCACAGTTTTCATCTCTTGGTTAAGTTTTCTGTTCAAATTTAGTTTTATATTTCATCACGTACGAGTAAATTTAATAAAACTGTGACAAATACATCAACAGGTTAAAATGATTCCTCAGTAACTCTAAATATTTATCAGTTTTCTTTCATTATTATTTAGAAGATTCCTATTCCAGTTATCATTCTGTCACAGCTGTGTAACTGAATTTTGAAAAGCTGACATCTGTTTATGTGTTTTATTTTTTAAGGCTGTGTTTGCCTGACCTGATAAAACAGAAGCCACAACTATATTTGTATTTGTGGTGTGACTGATCTTTGCCACATTGGTCAACATCCACCAAGGTTGATATGCTGATATACCTAAATTTAGGTCTAAATGAAGGGGGGCGATACCAGGAAATCAGTCAAGTTTGTCACGCGAGCTACTGGTTGTGGCCAATGAGGTGAAGAGAGCGGCGAAGTGTTTGTTTGAAGATTCATGTTCTTTCCGAAAGAGACCGACTTTCATGAGCAAAATTTTACATCAGTCCTTCCAGTAGCTGTTGATTTATTTCAAACTGCATCAAAATAGATAATATAGCTGATTTAAGAGGGTGAAGTCAGCAGCAGAGCAGAAACACTGGTAGAAAGCAGGAAGTAAATAAATAAAGAGCAAAGCTAAAACTAAATGGTACACTGGGGCCCCCTGCTGGAGCCACTGCATCAGATCAGACACAATTCAGGAAACATGTTGGTGCACCGTCTCAGATTTAGTTCATTTATTCCTTACCTGGGATCCAAAACTAACTTTCTTAAAAGGTTTTAGCAGATGATAGTGAATGTTGTGTTGTCAGTGCTGTTAATTTGTGCATTTTCATCCTCAAAAAAAAGTCTGGAAACCATTTTGGGGGTTCAGTATCTCCAGAAGTAAAACTCCCACAGCCATGAAAGTTGGTGGAGACACAGACAGTATAGTTTCCATCAGATCATAATCATTGAATAGTCTGATCTGTGCTTGAAAATGGAAAACAAAATATTCAAATGAGAGTGCTTTTGGGGCCCCAGAAAGTTCCTCTAAGTGAATACATCAGTAGAATGTGATGTGTGGAAAGTATGGCAAGACAAGGTTCCAGTTTTGCTGTTTTAACAATGGTGATGTGGACTCACTGGTAGGACACAAAAACTGGTGTTCTTTCTTTCTTCATGCTGAAATTTCAACATGAAGACAACATGGAAGCAGCTTGCAACTTTGCACATGCAATGACAATATACAGTTGCCTATGCACACCAGTTTTTGTGCTCCTACAAACAAGTCTGCACAAAAAAGTACCAAAAACTACAGCAAAATAGCAGAAACATGAAAATACAGTAATTTCCAACATTTGAAATACAATTTCTAGCCTTCATTTTACATAATGTGCATTTTGGGCTTTTGTTAATGTTGAATGTTGAATGAAATTACTTTTAAAAAAAATTTACCAATTAATGATTGAAAAATGTCATATTGCAAATAATCAGGCTTAATACAACAGAAAAGTGTAGGTTTTATTATATAATTTTATGTAAACATTCTTGCGCAAAGTAATGTAACTTGGTTTCAAACTGCAAGAATCTACTAAGTCAAGTTTTACACATAATATATTTATATAAAAATCATGTATTTTTCACAGATCTATAATATTAAAAGTATGTCCAACTATGAAATGTATCTGATTTTGTATCAAGACAAGACAGTTGGAGCACAGATGGCAAGAGGTTCAGTCGCAATTTTCTCAAAATAGCAAAAAAAAGAAAAGAAAGAAAAAAAAGAAGGAACCTTTATTTTGCCACATATCAAATTCTGCTAATGTAGAGGCCTCAAAAGTTGGGGAAATATACACCGGTCAGACATAGCATTATGATCACCTGCCTAATATTGCTTTGGTCCCCCTTATGTCCCTTATATCATGCTCTGAACCATTGGGCATGGACAAGAGGACCTCTCAGGGTGTCCTATGGGGTCTGGCACCAGGACGTTGGCAGTGGATCCTTTGAGTACTCTGGCTTGTGCAGTGGGGCCTCTGTCAATCAAACTTGTTCCACTGCATCCTGTTGATGCTTGATCAGAATGGGGTCTAGGAAGTTTGGAGGTCAAATCAACATCTTGGGCCATTGTCATGTTCCTCAAGATGTTCCTGATTGTTTGATGTTTTTGCCATGTGGTGGGGTGCATTTTCCTGTGGGGGTAGGCCAGTGACATTTGGGATTGCCATTTGCATGAGGGAGTGTGCTTGTTCTGGGACAATGTTTATTTGGGTGTCTAAGTCTCATCAACACGGATGGCAAAATCCAAGGTTTTCCAGCAGAACACCACATGGTACCAATATGATCAATGTTATTCACTTCACCTGTCAGTGGTCCTAATGTTGTGGCTGATCAGTTTATATTGTTCTATCTAAGTCATGGTATGCATGAGATCACAAAAACAAAATGTGCGTTTATCCTTTTACTGCAATTTGTATTTTTTGTCTGGTCACATCTCATTGGTATGAGATATTAAACTGGTTGAACATGAGCTAAATGATGCAAACATTTGTTATTGAAAAAATATGTAAATGTAAATACCAGCACAGCTACCAACAAAAAGAAATAAGTTGTATATTTGTATGTAAACTAATTGCATGAAAGCATTTAACTCTGGAACAACTTTAACTGTGTACAAACCGATTTAGTCTGGTTTGCAATGGTACACTTTTGTTATTACCATTTTACAGTTTACACTTGTAACCATATGAGTTTAACTGCTTGCTGGACTTTTTCAATATCGTTTATTGATAGTGCATAAGATGACACCCCCTGCACCATAGAGAACTTTGTATAAGAGATTATTTCATTTATTTGTGTTAAATGTAGGTATTTTTGCTTGTCGTTCTGAAAGTTAATTTAGTAAAGTCCAACCCCAAAGATCATCTCTACTGCCATCACTATGACCAAGTTGCCTGCCGTCAGCCAACAAAACTCGAGGCTCACAGTCTAATAGCTGAAGATCCATCTGTTGGTATAATTCCTGTCACCCTGGCCATATTTTGCCCTGGAACATCATTGGTAAGGGGTTCCAACTTTAATACCAGTAACATGCCCCATTGTGTCCACTAGATGGTCCTGTTGATTAAGATATGACTTCAACAGCAAAGGTGTTTTCACTTTAAGCAAATCTGTTTATGATTTACTGGATAAAGGACATTTACCACATCCTTAGCTAGAATCTGTAAGGTTAATATAGAATGTTGTGTAATTGTTGCATGTGTCCGTTTTTACACCAGTTACATTAAATGAAGAAATAAATATGTTGCATAGAAATGTCCTCTTAGCATGTAATCTGGGTATATTATGATTATTATTAGTCTAAAGGGGTAATGGATGTCTCAGTGTGTCCTGTACCTCTGTTTTGATGACTAGGGGCCTCTTCCCAAAGCTGTCCAGGAAGTGCAGAGGTGACAGCATCGTCCCAAACTCCTGGAGGTCGCCGAATTTGAGCTTGTCAGTCAGCGTGGTGGCCGAGATCCCAGCCAGCGGGCCCAGGCTGGGCAGGGAGCCCGCAGTCACAGAGGGATCTGGGATTTGTCCTGGCATCGCGTCAGACTCGGTCGTGACCACAGCTACAGTAGGAGGCAGAGGGAGAAAATGGGAGACATACTCAGACGGAAACTAAACCAGATCAATGAAAAACACATAAAACTCTGTCTGCGCTGCCCGTTATAGCACATACTGGGGCGCGCTTTATGGCACGAGGGGAGAAAAACAGCCATTTCACATTAACAAATTAGACACAAATACATATGCAAGTGCTTTATTTGACCTACAGTGCAGTCTGCTTCGGGGAGGCATTTGCCCAAGGTGCACTGTTCCCTTCTAGCAGACAGCTGGGTGATGATTTGCTGCTCTGTTCCAGGAGCAGGATGCTGAGGCTGCTGCTCATTAGGTTATTTTGTTATTTTGACACTTTTTTTCTGGAAGGAATATGCTACCATTTACTGAACCTTGGCAGGAGCTTACCTTATTTAATCCCAAGAGGCCAAGAAGAAAGATTAAACAAGAGTGCACAAAGCAGATTCAAATTCCATTTTATTCCAACGAGAGCTAAAAAGGCAATTGCCAAGAAAAACCTGTTAACTGTGGCTTTCTCCATATGAGGCTTAATTTGAGGGGGAGGCGGAATATGGATGCCAAAATTGAGCCAGGTTTTGTTTGGCCAAAATAAAAATTAAAGATGACACCGTTCAGGTAATGTGTGTTGTGTGAACAGATTGTCACCGTTTTGTCCTGGCAAATTTGTGGACATTTTCATTGATAGAGACGAGGAGAGGTGTGTGAGCAAAGCCGGGCCAAAGACACAGGAAATTACTACAACAGCTCAGCGGATTTCCAAGCCACATGACACAGCTCAAAACTATGATCTAAGGTCAGTTACTCAGAAATCTCTAACCCACACTACTGGAATAAACAGGCAGAATCGGATGTAAATATTACTACAGAAAACATCCTTCTGGCTTGTTGTCATCTGTGAAGACTGATCGAACGTTAAGGAAAGAGTTTATATGTGTCAGTTAAACTTTGAGCAGAAACAACAACATTAAAATCTCATGGGAATAACTTTCAGTTTGCACTTCCCTAAACTTCAGGTCAAAAAGACACACCAGGCCATGATGGAGGCACGTGATAAACAACACTTGTCTTGAAACTGGTGCAGCGGTAACATGGAAACGGCAGGTTTTAGATTTAGATTTCACAAAAGTTTTAACCACAGCGAATACCAAACCCACCCTAAAATCATGGTTCTGAATATGTGTACATATGATTAAAACAGCTCCTCTTATTAGGGCAGCATTATTATAGGCGGCTCCTGAAAGTCCCAGGAAACCAGTTCACTTATCCTGATTAGGCTGTGTTATAATGATTTGTGTTGACCTCCATACATTAGAATGTCCCAGTTTACTTTACAAATATGCATTTAGAGCTGCTTGTGAGTGTCCCAGTGGCCGGTGTCGTGCCAAAAAACTGATGCTGCGCTTTATTTTAAAGCTGTATTTCCCCACTTAATATACATTTACAGCAGCTTTTACTTGAATGAAAGTCACACTGTGCAAATAAACCAAACTCTAGGTCTGTGGTGACAGTAAAGGTATGTCTTTGTGGAATTTTGCAACTGAATAATTTTAAATGCTGGCAGTTAATAGCGTAATCAAGCATTGTATTTTATATTATTGTAGACAATATTATAGTATTGTTTCAATGTCTAGGGTTAGGGCATGTGTATGGTATGTCTCATCTTAGTTTAGACTGCAATTAACATGACTTACAGATATCCTATGGGTTATAGTCTTTGGATTATAGCCTTATGATTGAAATCAAGTCATTTTGATGCATTAATCACATCTCAGTCCCAATGTGCAGGCTGCAGTCACTTTTTGGCAAGTGGAAAACTGCATTGCATAAGTTCCACTGGTCCTTTAAAGCTGCTTCAACTGGTAAAAACAGCTGCACTGGTGATAATCTATGGCACAGAGCAGGTAGAATAACACAGAGGCACTTTGGTTTAATCAGTTTTTGGCACAAAGTCACTTCTTGGCACATCGGAGCAGCACAGCAGCTGAATTGGTCAACTTGAAAGCGGAAGTTTTTTTTTTTCAGTGCGGCACTAATCTTACGTAACTTTGTCCTTCCATCAGAAACCTGCAGTGATAAAAAAAAAATGTTACAGCTTTTTCAGCCAGATCGGCTTTAGATAAACCCGCGTTTGGAGAATCATTACGCAGCGCTTATTTCACTGTTACACCGGACAAACTAGGAACATTTTGTCCTGAATTGTGCACGCCGGGGATTCATGTTAACAGCAGCATGCAGACAAAAGAAACCGACCCTTCTGCAGCATGCTCGGGAACATGACATGTTTACTTTGCTGCACCGAAATCCAAAGTGAATAACCGAAAACATCCGATCCACCCGCCGCCTCCACAAACTCTGACCGATGCGTGGCGCGCCAATAAACTCTCCACAGAAACGATTCAGCAGCTCTCGACTTGTGAAGTTTTTTTTTTTTTTTTTTTGTAGCTCACCGACCTGACTTTGATCCCAGGTGCAACAAATGTCCTTTCTTCTGCTCAGCCGAGGGTCGAGAGTAGATTTTAAAAAGTGGAAATCGTTGCATCAGCCCGACTTTTAAACGTGATCCCAATCTGGGAGGATTTGGGAATGCGGAAATTAGGCTATGCCAGCCAAACGTAAGCAGGGATGTAAAAAAGTCCATAGTGGGGGCAGAAGTGGGGAAGTAAGTCGCGCCGCTCCTCCCATAAAGAAACACTGAGAGGCTGCTGCAGCGACAGAAACATGGCTCAGAGAGGAGGCCTGAGCTGGAAGTACTGAGAGAGAACACTAATCAGACAGTTTAACAAGGTTAGTTCAAAGATATCACAAGGAAAACAAACTTTCACTCTGCCTTCCATATTCTACTCTAAAAATGCTTCTTTGCATTGAAGAACCTGTTTATTAGGTGATGGTTCTTCATTTTCTTGGGAGTTATTTGGTTTGGTGGCAGGTAGGAGTATCACATTAGAGCTGGAACTAATGATTATTTTGTTAATTGATTAATTATTTAGTCAATAAAACATCAGAAAACAGTGAGAAATGCCATCACAGTTCCTCAAATCTGGTAATAATAATAAATAATAATAATAATCAAACCTTTATTGATCCCCTTGGGGAAATTCCTTCTCTGTATTTGACCCATCGTATTCAAAGTTATCCTTAACTATACAGGAGCAGTGGGCTGCCGCGGTGCAGCGCCCAGGGAGCAGTCAGGGGTTAAGGGCCTTGCTCAAGGGCCAACAGTGGTGATGACTGGGACAAGCGGTCGCTTCCACTTTCCCACCTCAACCTCTTGCCAGTCCAGGGACTCAAACCGATGACCCACCGGTTACAAGTTCGCTTCACAAACCACTAGGAGACCACTAACCCTGGTTCTGGCTGACCAATAGCCCAGAACCCAAAATATCAAATGTGTTATCATGGAAAATCCAGAAATGCTGCAAATTCTTACTTTTGATTTGATTGATTATCCAGTCCTATTATCAAAATAGAAGCAGGTGGATTCATAAAGAAACCATCTTGAAAGTAGTTCCTTGAAGAAACTATTTTTGCCCAGGTTGTTTGTAGTGCCATTAACGGAGCCATTTTTAAAAGGTTGTTTGAGGCAAAGAACCACTTGAAGAGCTGCTTCTTAAAAAAAAAAAAAAAGGTTCTTTGTGGAATAAAAAATGTGGTTCTTCCATGGCATCACTACAATGAACTATTTTTGGTTCCAGTTAGCTCCTTTATTTTTCTAAGTGTTGAGTAAGTCCTCTCCTGACCACTCAGTTTTGCTTCAGGTCTTTTCTTGGATGATAGTGACCTTGGTAATTAAAACCATTAAAATCATTTTCCGGTCTGAGGAAATCAAAAGAGGTGCTTTTAAGATTAATGAAATATCTATAAATAAGTCTGTGTGATTTTTTTAAAATAAGTACATGCATATGCTTTTTTTTTACTCTTAACACAAAAGTCATATGGAGGATTATCCATTAGTTTAAACAAAAATTAAATATTGTTTTTGTAATGTGTGAAACTGTAGGAGTAGGACTTTTTAGAGCTAAGCCTCCCTGGTGATGTGACTTTATTTTTTATTTCAGTAATTGAAATATCTGCAGCTATGAAGTTTTAGGTTACAATCTCTTCAACAGGAATTTGTCTGTTTGACCCTTCAAACCTAAAATAAATCTAAAATCATAAATCATTTCTGTATGTGTTTTCTTATATTAATGTTGCAGGTCATGTAAGAGGACCATCAAAATATGAAAATATTTTAATCTTATACATTAATGACAAGTTTATATTGATCAGATTGACTCGTGGAGTAAGATTAGCACTGGGGCTGTGAGAGAAGATGTGCCTCTTCTCAAGATTTGACATTTAGTTTTAGAATAACAAAGTTGTAATCTGTTGTGATTTAATTAACCTCTGTATTTGCTCACTTAAGAAATAGACATTGTTCCTGAGGGGGGCGTCTTACCCCGGTTTAACCTACACATACTTCATTGATTTCTTAAAGACACAAAACACCACTGTGAACGTAGATTTATTGTAATTATTCAGCAGCATAGATAAGCAATCGATGCCCATTTTACTGATTTTTAAATTTAACAAATAAGTCAAAATCTGAAAGGTAAAAAAATAAATCATAAGTTACATCTTGATAAGATATATAGTATATAGCACTGGATGTTTTCATGGAAAACTTTCAACATTTTAACAATGAGGTCAAACCACAGCTGATGACATTGAGGTATGTAGTTACTTAACATAGATGAATATGTAAATACAACATTTACAGCAATCAATACACTATTGACACCAAAAAACACAAAACCATACTGTCACGGTAAATTCCACATTACACCTTAGATCTAGGAACAGATCAGATATATATGAGCTTTGAAAATTATTTGGAATTTCTCAGCATGCGTTTTTAAAATCAAAACTTACTTCGGTCCCTCCGGTTAAATTAAAAGCCATGCTTTTAGCTACATCACTCTGTTGGCTATGTATCTGGAGAAAGTTTATACGTTTGCTTTAGTCACACACAAGACATTTCATGAATGTATTCCTTGAAGTGTTACAGCATACTGTGGCATATGTTGTTCATCATTTCAGAGTCAGGAACCTGCACACAGAGACATCAGAGAGATCACACAGATCACTTCCCTCTGTTGATTATAAGGCTAAGATAGTCGGAGAGTTGAGGATGTCGACGGATTCGGTCTTGCCTCCTCCACCTTTATGGCTGTCTAGTCCCTCTGTGAGCGAGTCCAGCTCAGGACATGCGAACGTGAACACGGACAGGTAGCTGCTGCAGGTGGGGGTGGAGGTCACCACAGGAGTGCTGAGGGGCTCCAGGTCGCTGGAGACAGACTTGTACAGGGTCTCCCAGTCCGAGACCCCCAGAGAGCTGCTCAGATCGATGTCTGGCACCGAGCGAGCCGTCTCCATGGGGGTTTTCTCCTCCAAGCTGGGCAGCATATTGTCCAGCAGCCCCTCCTTAATGTCCAGAGAGGGCTCGAGATCGCAGATGTTGATTTCAGCACTGGCACACAGCAAGATATTGGAGTTCCCAGAGATGGCTGTGGACGGATCACTGGGGATGTCCATGTCCTGGAGTGAAGGAGCCTCCTGGATGCCATCCTCTGGAAGTCTGTCCTCGTCCGGACTGGGCGGCAGCTCCGGGGACCCCGTGGGCTCCTGGAAAATTGACTCGAGCTCCTCTGACATCTGGCACACCGGTTTATGCGTAGCAAGGATAAATTCAAGCCGTTCTTTCTCTTTCAGGAGGTTGGCTATTTCCGTCTCCAGCGCCGCCTTTTCCTCCTCCAGCTTGTCTGTCTCCTTCAGATAGATCGACATCCAGAGTCATCCACAAGGGAAAACACACAAAAGGAGGTGCAAATGACAGCTGAGTGAATGGGATCACTGTTTACTTACAGCTTGCAGTGTATCTGTCAGTTCCCTCCGTCTGTTGCGACACTTGGCTGCGGCCATTTTATTCCTCTCCCTTCTTATCCTTTTTTTCTCCTCCTCCTCAGGAGACAGCTGGGATGCAAAGGAAATAATTCAGTTATTACCTTGAAGGATCCAGCCATTTCATCCCCTAATCCACTACATCCGCTCCCAGTTCGCCCTCTGAAGAATGGCAAAAGCATGTTTCGCTGCAATGCGTCTAAAAATAGACCATTGTTGCAGACTTGCTGTGACCTGAATATAAATTGACTGCCTAAGGAAGGCACACAGCCCGCACACGGCACCAGAGGAGCATGCACAATAGCACTGTTGCACACAAGGAATTCAGATTGGCATATGTAAATCCACACTATCCTGACCAATAGCAGGTAGACTCCATGTGAGCGAACCTACCTGCTCTGCTTTCCCCTTTCTGACAGCATTTTTTCCCTTATTCCCGCCTGCTTTGGGTGTTGCCTGGTGAGAGCTTTGCGGTTCATTGGCTTGCTTGCTACCCAGAGACTGGGAGACAGATGTAATAATTGTAGGCTGGACCATCCACTGGAAATCTGGGGTAGAGGAGATTGCTGTAACTGTTGGAACAAATGGAGTGTCTTGTGCGCTCATGTCATGGCAGACCTCCTGCAAAAAGAAAGGAAAATAATCCACAATGAGGGACTACAATAGAAGATCCCAGAGGTTTAAAGTGAATCTCATTGTGATGGCAATAATCAGTAAAAAAAAAAAAAAAAAATCCTACAAATCACATGTTTTGCAGCTTAAACCAGAGGCTAGCCTGCATTTGGTTGATCTTTTTCTTGAAATATACCCCCACCAGAAATAGCCCTTCTCCAGATCAATATTTGACTTTATCATTGTTTCTGACGTCAACACTGACGCAGGGATGCTGTGGAGTCTCCTGAATGGATTTATTTTTCTCAATGAACCGCTGCATCGACACGCTCACATTTGGTCCCAGGACGTCGGAATCATAACAATCCAACCCACCGTGCTGCTTTTTGTCACATTTTGCTACCTTCGCAGCTGATTCCTTTCTCTCCGGCTGCACATCAAATGCATCCCCGGATGATAATAATAAAAACAAAAAAATGACGTTTAAAACGAGGCAGTTAATTAAAATCTTAGCAATCAGCCCCCCCTCCCCCCACCGCCGAGATGAAAAGGCACCCAGTCTGTGGATGTTTCAAAAAATAGAATAAAGAATGATGGGGGGGGATGTTGAATGTGCTCATCTGCTCGGGTGCCCCCCTGGGCTGCGTGTTGAATAAATGATCAACAAAGCCATTCATACCTTTGCATTGCTCTCTGAGGAGGAGGCAGGAGAGCTCGCCTCCTCTGGCGTCTTCTGGCTCAGTGTCCCGACAGGAGACTCTGTCCGGCAGGTGGGAGAGACTGGATCCATGTCAGGCGTCTGGTTGTTATGATACATCACCAATAGGAAGCAGGGGGGCAAAAAAAAAAACCACACACACACACAAGTCCTGATCAATGACAAATATGACTCTGGCCTTCCGCTGGGCAGAGCGGCTCGGGTCTGTTCTCCAGGTATATACCTGGTAACTGGACGACTAGAATGCAAGCCCCTCCTTTTATGCTCTGCTAGAATTTTATGAATGAACCAAGACTGTACCATCGGCGGAGGGGAGGGAGGGGGGGTCAGACTGGCAGCCACACAGGCCTACATTTTTGGTGTAAAAGATTATTATTGTGACATTTTTGCACAGGAATATGAGAGATATTTTAACTGATATTTTTTGCGTAAATGTGGTTGCGAGCTGCTCTCTGCACAAACAAGCCCCATTCACAAATACCGGCTGCTTATTAATGCAATATGGGATGAGAAACGTGAGTCTATTTATAAATACAGAAATGTAACCATTTCATGGGCGATGAAAACTTAATGTTCGGGTGCATTCAAGGGTAAAATCCATGTGCGATCAAGAGCAGGTAAAGCTCACTGGTTTTGTTTTGTTTTTGTTTTGTCACCAAGGTCAACTGAGCACGTTTTGCACGATCATTTAAACCATAAACTCCATGTTTATCCCCTTAATTCCTCCTCTCTCCTGATCACATCCCATCTCTCTGAAACACGTTTCTGAACAGTGTGACAGACATTCCTCGATCAGCTCTGCACAGCCATCCCACCCCCCCAAGATAAGGATCGGAGACTGTTAGCAGACATAATGAAATGATGCTGAATTGTTTACTTGGGAGATGGAGGTGAGGAGGAGAGGCTGCACATGTGGGGGCGGACGAGTCACGTGGCATGACCCGGAACTGTGGGGGAGAAGGAGGGGGGGTTCATCATTCACAACATCGCTGCAGCAGCATCCAGACACACCGCGGTTTCTGCTGATTTATATCTGTAACACTTTATAACTGTGCAAATCATACACTTCAGTAAGGCTTCACTGATGCATGACTCATGTCATGATGATGTAGTGAGGAGGCTGAAGTTGGAGTCAGCAGTTAAGGGGAAAGTTAAGGGAAACTTAACTTACAGGACACAAAAGATGTGAGTACACCCCATGTGAAATGTCACTTAAATGATCCAAAAATTATGGATTAGATAAATTACTTTTGAGTAGAGTATTTACTCTTGTGTAAAATTAAAAACGACACTATAAAGCATTAAGCAGGATTTTAGTGGAAGTAACTCATCTTTTCTTGTTAACTAAGTGTAAGTACAGAGGTTTTGTCAGTTCATCTTATTACAGTGGCACCTCTCAAGCGGTGGGACATATCAGGAAGCAAGTGAACACTCAGTTCTTGAAGTTGATGGACACATGGGCAACATTAGGCTTCTGACAGGGTCAAACTGTGGTATCTTGATGACAGGGTCAGAGCATCTCCAAAACGGTAGGTCTTGTGGGGTGTCCCTGGTATGCAGAGGATAATACATACCAAAAGTGGTCTGAGGAAGGACAACTTATGAACCGCAGACAGGGTCCTGGGTGCTTAAGACTCATTGATGCAGATGGGGAGTAAAGGTTGGCCCACGTGATCCCACAGAAGAGTAACTGTAGCACAAATTGCTGATAGGAAGGTGTCAGAACATAATGTTGCATATGGGTCTCCCTCTGCCAGGGTTAATCCTACAGCTGATCAACCTGAGAGACTTTCCTCTGAGCAGCACAAACATCAGCTTAATGAGGGAGTCCATACTGAGCCTGTATCATAACCTCATCACAGGCTCTAAAGACCTCCCTTTAATCCCATACAAAGGAACTTTCTGCTCTCACCATTCATCCATGTGGATCTGGAGCAGAAGGAGAGAATATGTATGTCTTCCATTTCTGGGTTTTCCCCATATTTTAATGATGTAAAACCATGTTTGATATTTTAGGTAAACCCCTAATGGTTTCTGAAACCCACTTTCACGTTTGTGAACCAATTATTTATTATTTGTGGAAACACAAATCAGAAATTGCGTTTAGTCTTTAGCCTCTCTGGCAGAATCTAGTCCAGATTTGACTGATCTTTATACACAGTGCTTTTTGATCTGTTACATAAAAATTTATTTATGTTAATGTTTGCATTTAATAGCCCGTTTGATTAAAAAATATATATATAATCTGATTTCTAAAAGAGCAGGTACAGTTCTGCTGTCAAAAAGGTTAAGCAACGTTTTATGTTGATAAATTGGTTGCACATCAATCTATAAAGACATGTGAAATAACATTCCTTAATTAGGGTTGAGGAATCACAAAGTCACTGTAACTTGATCATTTGTTAATTATGAAAAACAAGTCATGATATAGGCTGTGTTAATTCATGCATGAAATCATAATGAGTCATGCATTAGTTAAATATATAATTTGTACACTTAATATAAAGTGTGAACCATTCTATTTGTTGGCCAACTCTACAACAACTGATTAAGTGGAGAAACTGACCTCCCTTGAGGCGAAGCAAAGACGTCTTAAGCACGGCTGTATTAATGACAGCTCAGTTCCACTGAACTCCCTCTCCGGTTGTTGATTAAGCCCCTAAAAACTCATCTGTGTATCAAAGGTACATATTTAGAAGATTTTTCCATGCAAATGATGCCTTTAATGCTTAGATATACTCTTTGCATTCTCTATAATGTGCAGATCTATGACGTTCCCGCCTCCCTTCCACTCACCCCACCCGACCTATGGCAGCTTGAGCACACCAGCTCACTTATGACTCTACTCAAACACTGTAAAACTAGTCTTTTTATACACAATGGTAAACTATTATATTGGTGTAATTTAGCCATACATGTTCAAGCTGGAAACCAACTCTGAAGTAGAATAGTGATTCAGAAAGCTCCACCCTGCAAGCTGACAACATTGCTTCATTATGTTTGTTTGGAAGTCTGAATTTGTGTTTTTGAGACGATCATGAGTGAACTGCAGCTTTAATGTGGAAATGCTCAGCCATGGTGATTACTGCTAATTTTGCACATATGTCTTCTAGCATATAAAAACCATATGGACATGGTAAAAAGAGAAAAAAATGATTTACACCGGAGGTTTAGCAGCAGGATATAGAAGGAACTACTACTGGTGTACACATAAATCACCACTAGGACAGAAAACTGCATTTGCATTCATTTCTATTTCATATCAGGTGTTTTGCCTTTGACCAAAGTCAAAATGATCACCTGCTGTTTGAGTGTGATCAAAGAAAAGTGCAATTCATTTCTTGATGTCTCTAAAAACATCAAGTTGACTAAAGTGTTAAAAAAAAAAACATGGTGACATTGTGTTGGCAGTTTTAACTGCCATTTCTAGAAAAACACAACTGCTGCTCTTCAGCATCACCTCAATGTGCTGTTTGACAGCAATAGCTAAATGTAGAAATGTTTTTCAGAGCACAAATCATCAATTGGATCATCAGGTTTCGGAATATTCACGTGGTCATTTACTGTTTTTCTGATGATGCATCACATTTGTTTAATTTTTTTTAGCATTTCCTCTTTTTGGGTACTTACAAAACAACTGTTATTTATATCTGACAATGTGTTATTGATATAAATACTTTTGAGTATAAAACAAAAGGTCTGAGCTACAGGACTTTGGGGAAAACTTGAATATTCGAGGCATTGTTATGAGTTATACTTAATTTTATTGGAAATAAATTACACATTTAAAATAAAAGACACATACACTTATCCATTTCCATAGAGTTCCCATGCTTTGTACATTCTTCTCAGCTTTTGGATGTTTGGTTTCTTGAATTCCTGCAGGGACAAGAATGTCGTCAGATTGCTGTACTGTACATTGCCTTGAATACTACATTTAGTAAAAGTTTAGATGTTCTACTACATTCTGGTACCTTCTGGTCTTTGTCCAAATGAAGGATGTCTACAAGGGGAGCAATAGATGGACGGCCATGAGCACACTGGAAGGGCAGCTGGCAGGAAGACAAGGACGCTACCAAGCTGCAGCATTCATCTTTACTTAGAGTGTCATTGAACTTGATGGCACCTGTTTCATACACACATGTATAAAAAATATCAGGTATAAAAATCACTGGCTCATTATCACAGAAAAAATAAATTCAAGGACAGAGAGAAATAATTTATCTTTACCGTGGCATGCTAGCGAGGCGAGCACTTTGAGGACAGTGAGAGGCAAAGTTCCTTTCACTCTACCTGTTGAGCGTAGTAACTGAAAAAAGAAAATAAGAGAAATTATATATGTTACACTTTTTCAAACAGTAAGATGCTCTCTGCACCACACAAGTTTAGGAGCTACCAAGACAGGACCTAGCTTACCTCAATCTGCTCTCGAAGATACTCCTGATGTGAGACAAAGCAAGTGGGAAACAAGAGGAGACAGAAGAGTAAAAACCTTACTTAGCTTTATATATAGTAAACTGTCTTAATATCGAGGCTTTACAAGTCTTACCTCAACAATAGGCTTGATAACAGATGGTCTTCCTCGCCGGAGCTCATTACTCTCTTTTTCTGTGAAGCACAGTGGAACCTTCCCTACAAACACTTGTGGATCTGCTGCCTGTGAGAAAGTTACTTCCAGGCCCAAGCTCCTCAAATGTGGCTGGCAAGACCTGTAGGAATATGATGGCACAATCTATTAGCACCGTAATAATATCTGTAATATGAAATTTATAAATGAAAACAAAAAGAAACAAAAAAAATACACACAAAAAACTGTGGCGGACAAGCTGTATGTAATAATCTAAAAATGCTGTGTGGTGCAGTTTGATGAACATCTAAGTATGTCCTCATGTCACAACAAGGAGGCAAGAAAACACTCAGCAATGGTGAAGGGCTGTTTCATTCTTCCAGAGTTTAACTGCTAGCTAGAGGATAGTTTAGTCTGCTTTATATGATTTAAGCTGAAGGGTGACATTATGTTTCTGAGGTGACTGACTGTCTGCGTCTCCATCTGTGAAGTCTCATATCATCGAGGAAGGTAGATCAGAAATCACAAAGGAAAAAGTTCTCTTACAGCTCCAGGGTATAACCTTATTCAAAAAATGAAAGAAGTAGATTGTGGCAGCTATAGAACTATCACCCTCCTGTCCAAAGCAGGCAACCTGCTTAAACTTGTTCTTATGAGCTGAGTCTTTTGACTGTCTGAAAACCCCTTGAACTGCAATTTAGCCTGTTAACCTTAAAATGCAACGCCGACAAGACCTTTTGACACTCCAAAGTACAACAAAAACATAGTCAACATTAGCAACCTTTGAATTTAGGTTTATAGATTTAATAGTGGCCTTGGAGGAAATCTGGCAAAGACTTAATATACTGTAGGTTACCATGAAATGAACACAGAAGGCTGCTTCACAGCATCCACACTTTGGTCATCTTTTTTATTTAATCTCTCTCCAGTCATGGATCAAATCCCTTAACACTCATCTCTGTTTATCAAAGTTATATATTTAGAGGTTTCTCATTCATATAATCCCTTCTTGCCTTAAAATGGTTTAGATGTAACTCTACGTCTTTGCTTACTCTAGAAAATGCAGATCTACGTAGTACCTGCTTCGGTTTTTTTGCCTATATTTTGACAGGAGCAGTAGAGACACACAGGAAATGTGGGGAAAAAGAGCAAAGACATGCAGTAAAGGTCCAGTCGGTCAGGAATCTAACCAGGGACCCAGTGTTGATGGCATCAACGCCCACACTGGTTGGACCCTAACCATGCAGCCACTAGGTTGCCCAGCCCTTTTGACATCTTTACCACCAGCATCCTTAATCTCACGACCGCTTGTTGTCTCAGATGTTGTATAGAACAGACAATATGCTAAAAATAGTTTAAAGCTAACTGCAGGATAAGTAAATCTATCAAGCAATAGCAATGCCTTCACACCAAAGTAAATAAAACATGCATATTGGAAGCATCTTCACCAGAAGGCACAGGTCTTGCATTCTCAATTGCCAGATAGTATCTATTGTATTGGATCTTGGGTAACATACAGCTGGCACCTGAAGTCGTGGAGCAGCAATATCAGAGAGCCTTGCAAGTAAACTGGGGATCATCTGGAAGAACATACACATTATCCTTCATGTACAAGAGCAGGCCAAGTGAAATGCTACGAATCTATCTCTGTCTTTAGCTATTCTGTAAACAAATATATATTCTTAAACTTGGCAGTATCTGGCTTTAGGTATGTGGGCATTCTCCTCTGCTTGTTGCACTGCACAAAACAGACTCGTAACCTCACCTAAGCAGCCTTAGATCCTCTTCTGACACACTGATTTCCAGAGGTGGCAAAATAGTTGATGAACACAGACGCCTCTCCCCTTGGGCATCTGGATCGTCCTCATATGAATCTACAACAGCACAAATAGTTATTATGAAAGTATCACATTAGGATCCCAACAACATCTTTATTAATTTTACATTTCATTAACGATATTAATACTTGGCACTGTGTTGTTGTTTCTTTTACCCGCAATTAAATTTTCAAGTCGAACTCTCTCATGTGCAGCATGCTGATCCACCAGCACCAACAAGTTTCCTGGGATTTCAAAACAAAATCACAAATACGAAATACACAAACTATCAGGAAAACAACGGATGACAAAGGTTCAATGTTTCCCTCCGTACCTTCAGTTTCAGTGTGCGCTCCTGGCTCTTCATCTCTTGTATTGATGAGGCATGCGAGAAACTTTTTATCCACTTGGTGAATAACCTAAAAGGTAATTGTGTAACAGTTTTATAACATTATTTCATTCAAATTTGTCAAAATACTAAAATGGCGGTTAAAGGATAAACTTGCCTTCATCGAGTGAATCATGGCTTTAGAGAAGCGGTATGGAAACAGGATGTTGTGAATCTTTACAGCCAGTTTGTCAGCTTGTCCACTGGAAATATCCACACCAACCTGTCGACACAATAGAGCTCAGTATTAAATATATAAATACTGAAATGTATTCTATATTTTCTTGAAGACTTTAGACTTTATAACAAATAAAACAAGCAAAACATTTTAATAATAATAATAATTTAACCTTCATTAATCCCCTTGGGGAAATTCAATTTCTGCATTTTACCCATCCTACATAGCAGGAGCAGTGGGCTGCTGCAGTGCAGCACCCGGGGAGCAGTCAGGGGTTAAGGGGCCCAACAGTGGCCGCAGTGGGGTTCGATCCCCTGACCTTCTGATCAGTAGTCAGGGGCTTAACCTGTTGCGTCACCACTGCCCCCAAAGTAAAAAAAAAAAAAAAAAAAAAAAAAAAAAAAAAAAAAAAGTAAACTGTAATGCAAAAACATAGGTTTTGTTTACCATAGGAGGGCGGACAAACACTGGGTTATTCCATTTTGAGTACAATGAAGAAAGTGAGTTGGAGTCATCACCAACATCATCTGTAAAGACAGACAAGATAACAAGTGAGCACAAATGAGTTCAATCATTATTCTGCTATGTGTGAGTTAGAATCTTACAGTCTACCATCTGACATGTCTGTGAGGTACCTCTATAATCAAGCCCTGAGCTAATCACTCTTTCTGGCCTGGATTTAGGCAGGAAAGGCAACACTAGATCCACCTGAAATGGGTAACACCTGTATTCCATCCCTACAGTTCAAGGAACATGGACATGAGAGGAAACAGGAGCACTTTATCCACATGGCACCACTAAATTTCTCAAACAGTAGATCCATTTTCTGGGTTTAATCATCAATGACAGTGACCTCTAATGATGTGTAGTAACTCACCCATTTCAGAGATGACACTAACTGCCATATTGGTGACATCAGATGTACAGGGCACTTGTGTTTCTTCCACAGCTGGGTCCTCATATCTGCTGAGCCCGGTCACTCTGTTGATGTAAACCATCTTTCCAACAGATGTGTCGTAGTGATGAAGCCAGTCACTTGATGTTATATCCTCATCCTTTTCATCCGGTTCAGGATTTGTACTGCAACCTGAGTCTAGCTTGAGATTTGGTGTAGGATCGCAGGGATTCTCATTGTCGTTGCTCTCTTGGATACCATCATTACCACTACTGAGACGGACATTTTCCTCTGAGGTAGTCCTGGACATGTGTAGTGATACTTCTGAATCTGTTGTGGTGTGTTGCTTTAAATGGCAGAGTTTAGCTGCCAAAGATTTTTTACCTTTATTCTGAGCCGAGACTGGTTTTAGCTTAGAGACATCTGATGATGTGGGTGGGCTTTGGGAGCTGCTCTGTGTCTCCTCTCCCTCCTGTCCTGTCTCTGTAACATCACTCTCTTGCTGATCTTTCTGACAAGCCGATATATTTTTAGGATTCAGAACGAAGCTGTCTGTCTGAGGAAGTCTGTTGCTGTTCTGTGCATGTGCCTCAAGATAATTTGGTAATTTCAGTTCATCAGATTTCCCATATATTCTTCTAAACCTGTCAAGAGAGCCAGACTCCTTATACGTGGATAACTTCTGACAAGAAATCACTTTAGGAATTTTTGAAGGGATGATAGCAGCAAAGTCTCCGCATAGTTTCTGTGAAGATTCATCTCGGCCTGCATGCAGTGATATCTTGCGTTTTGATGCCAAGAGTCTTTCATGTTTCACAGTTAAATCTCGCCCCTGAAATACTGGCCTGTTGGATTGGGACAGGCCCTGAGTGTGCAGACTTTCATGAATGTATGGGTCAGACAGACTGATCTTTCTGTCACTTATTAGAGTCTGTCCTTGGCAGCCTGTGCTTTGACAGTCTGTTACTGTTTGCTCAGTGCAGTTTAAAGCAGGCTGAACGTGTTTAATAAGACTATGTAATGAATTTACATTGCTGGTTGAGGCAGCACTGTTTGATTGTATCTCCCTCTCTTTAGAAACCTCACCATCTAGCCCATTTGACATATGTAACATTTGAGAGCTTTCCCCAGCTTCATTGAATACTGGCTCCTCTTCTTCGTTATTGTTATCATGTGACGCAGGCTCCAGTGTAACCAGATCACACTGTGGCTCCTCTATACATTCTGTATTTACACATTTTTTACTGTATATCTTTTCTGATTCATCTGCAGCTATCGTTTTCTGCCCTAGTTCATCAGTCTCATCTGCTGTGCACTCCGTCAGGCCACTTTCTGCACATACACTGACATCTGTGCACTTACGATAAACCGGCTCAGATGCCAGTTTCATTCCAATGCTGCAATCCAGTGAAGTAATAGTAGTTTCTAAGCCACCTTTGTCGCTATTCTCTTCTTGTTCGGATCTATCAGTGCCAAAAACGTTAGGAGATACATAATCCAAGTCATCTTGAGAAAGGACAGCCACCAAGTTCTCCCTGCTCAGGAAAGCTTTCACCGCTTCTTCTACACAGAGCAAAATCCCATTCCAATCTTTAAACTCTATTAGAGTTTTGGCAGGCTCAAGACAAATGTCATACTCTGAGTAAGAGCATTTAATATTGATGATGTATACCCCATACAGCTCCTGGCTTCGCTTGTGTTTTGGACTCCTGATGACAGACCGCAAATCCTGACTGTCATTTTTCTGGTTTGAACTGCTTAATCTGCACAGGAGAAAGTTCAGCAGCTTGTGGATCCGTGTTTTCAACAGCAGCCTGTCATTTACATACAGGAACTGTAAGCTGTTATTGTAGTGACCCTCTCTGCCGAGGTAGCCCATCACTTCAAACTGTTTGTGTGTGTAGCTGATTTCTCCCAGTTTCTCTGCTCGCATCAGGCCGTGGATCTGAACAAACCTGTGATAGGTGTTTCTGGCTTTAGGAAGCTGCACCAGCATGGCTCCTGTGCAGTCATTTTTCAGGGTGAAGGACACTGAGGGGTGCATCAGAGAAAGAGCCTCCACCCTGTGTCTGATCCTCTCACCCTCCAGGACAGCATCCACCCTCTTCCTCCGGACTGGCATGTTGTGGAAGAAGTTACAAATGATGACAGTTGTTCCAGCAGAAGGTCGAGCAGTCTCCGCTTCGAAGACATCCAATCCTTTGCCACCCTTGAATAGTTTAACGTGTGTTTTCACTGATGATCTGGTCCGTGATGAGATTTCAACAAGAGTGGCTAAAGAAACCACACTTACCAAGGCTTCTCCTCTGAAACCGTACCATCTGAGGTTGTCCAGGTCATTCAGGGAACTGCATTTGCTTGTGTAGTATCTATTTCCCACACACTCCATATCTTCAGCGCTCATCCCAGTACCGTTGTCTATTACCTGAACTTTAAACGCGTCCATGTCCATCCTGACTCCCACACAGGTCGCTCCAGCATCGATGCTGTTCAGGATGAGCTCCTCTACACACTGTTGAAGGGAGGGGATGGCAACACCGGAGCGGAGTTTCCCCTGAAGCTCTACAGGCAAACACTTAATCATGATGAATTCAGTTCTCTTGGTAGGTTTACTCCAAAGTATTAAGTTAGCCAACTGCCTTTAAATTGGCCGCTGCTAACAAGCTAACGTACGCTGACTTGAAGATTGCTAATTTCGTGACTTCCAACTGAAACATTGTGTCCGCGACACATAAAAGCACAAACACTTAATTATGATAAATTCAGTTCTCTGTATATGTTTACTCCTTCACTTGTACTCACTAAAGTATTATGTTAGCTAACTGCCTTTAAATTAGCCGTTGCTAACTAGCTAACGTTCGCAAACTTGAAGTCGGTTAGTTTTGTGGCTTCCAACTGAAACTTTTGATCGCGACACATTAAAATAAAGTCCAATAGAGTAAACATTAGAAAACCATACCAAAGAATAACTCAGCTGTTGTGTACAGTCAACGTTGTACAAAAAGAGCTGCCCTTAGCTGCTTACTGCTAACAAATAAAGCTAACACTGCCATCTTCTGGTGCGACTGACCAAACTAATGCTGCGTTCAAGTCACTCGAAAACTAGTAAA
This sequence comes from Chromis chromis, assembly GCA_900302755.1. NCBI lineage: Eukaryota > Metazoa > Chordata > Actinopteri > Pomacentridae > Chromis > Chromis chromis. The sequence continues at coordinate 17,985 of OMNN01071753.1, read as the reverse complement.
TTCATGATCCCAGACGTCACCGACAAGCATGTAGTGTCCACAAAAAGTGACGATGCCTAAGTTATGGGCTGGATTAGTAAATCACACAGGCTATCTGAAATATATACACATACAAAAAACAGAGTCAATCTGCAGTCTGTTAATATTTGGCGCCGTGAGCTGGGGCCCTCTAAGCTTTCAGATTGAAAATTCTGATTTCCGAGTTAACACAAACTCATCATTCCCACACTTTTTTCTAGACAGTTCGCAAATAGGCGCCATGTTTTATCGCCACCTGCTGTACGGAGTGCGCTATCTCATGTGTTTACAAACCCAGACACAGGTTTGCAGTCTTTCCTGCATATAAAAAGTCAATATATCCATTTTAATCAAAAATTTCTCCATTAATTTGCCCCATTGCATGACTTGTTATGCCTCAATCTCATAAGCAAGTCTAGTTAGGCCTGTGGTGTCAGGTCTTTTTTTTTTACAACATACATTTTGACTTGTCACAGTAGAAAAGTAAAGGTGTTATTAGCTAAATTGTACCTATGCATGCTAGAAAAAAATTGCAGTGACAGTGAGCCAGCATGCATAATTCAGAAACATGAAACCAAATCAGCTAAATGGAATTCAGCATCATTAATGTAATTACTTACACCTGTGCTGTGAAAAGGACACACAGAGGATAAGGCTCAGCAGCTGGCACACAAGGTATTTGATTATTGTTAGCTAAAATCAAAAGCCTGGCCAAATAAATGTGCCTCTGTCTAGATATTTCTTATTAATCAATGCCACTTGCAAAACTGTTCATCTGTGGCAGCTCTGGGTGATCCCTGCATGGATTTCAACTGTTTTTAAAAAAAATATACATTAAATAACAAAACTTGAGCATTTGATATTCTATTAAATTCAATGCAGGAATAAGTGTTTGTCGTTCCATCACAAGACATCTCTACAACAGAATGGATGTCAACTACAGACAGAATTGAAAGAAGAAAGTTGCAAATTTGCAATGACAATAAAGAAATTCTATTCTATTCTATAAAGCTGCACCTGATTAGAAGAACTCTATTAGGACTAACACCACAGTTTATTTCAGGACATTTGACGTGACAAGTATGTGAGAGTTTTCAATGAGTTTTTTTCCCAGATTTTTCAAATTAACAGTTATTATGGATTGAGAATAAATTGACAATACATTTTTGGCAATTTCATCATGGATTTCTCCACCTCCAGAGCTTAGTCCTCCAAATGACTAGAACTGCATTTTGTTGAGTATTCAGTCATTCAGCTGTGCTTGTTGTAGCTGATTCATTTGCTGTAATTTTAAATACTCTAATTGATGTTTTCTACTTCTTCTTATTATTATTATGTTACAGTATGTTAGTAGCTGGATAGCTCACTAACACCCCAGAGAGATCGGTGATTCAAATCCTGGTCAGGGCGCAGGTATCCAGTGAGGATCCTTAGGCAAGGTCCTTAATGCTGCCCCGCCTATGTATGTCGCTTTGGATAAAAGCATCTGCTAAATGAAATTGTAACCTTGTAACAGTAATCTTTTTTACTGTTCTCCTTTTTTTTATTTGTGTGCCTACATCCTTTATTCTCTTTCTTAGCTATGTTGTAATTAAGGCCTTCAAAAGCTCAATATACTACAGCTGAATGAATTCATACAGGCTCCCTGTTGACACCTACAGTCAGTTTTTATGAAGGCAGGTGAGAACCACAGTAAAAGACTTCAAGGTCATACCATTAAATCTGGTTTGTTAACAAATGTTTAAACAAATTTACAACCTGTTACCATACTGTTGATACCACCTGTGATAACCACACAGTCATGTTCCTTTTGATGTTCTAGTGCAGGACCCTTACAACCAGGCTGATAGTGTCACACCTTATATTTCTTTGTTGCAGTTACCACAAAATTCAAACAATGTGAAGCCGGTAAAAGGAATTTTCCATTTATTAGAGTTATCATGGATGTTAAGGAGACCCAGCTTATACAGCACACATCTTTTTCATTCATTATAGGTGCTGAAATCCAACCAATAAAAAAAGACTAAATAAATAAACATCTGCTTCCAAGTTAGTATAACAGGCACAGTCTATGCATTATTTCATTTCACTATGTTAAAAGAGGAGTGTTCTAGGCTGTCAACAGTTTTTTCATTGTTGAACTCCGCCTTGGTTATGTGCGATTTTGGGCTCCCAGTGGATTTCAGCCATTCTTGCATTTCTTTCACCTTGGTGCGTGGGCCTTGTAGCTGCCCCTGAACTGTTCCTGCTCCTGTGTTTTGGACCCAGCCAACCAGGCCAAGTTTCTTCCCTTCTGCCTGGAAAATGATAGTTATAATAGTGAATATGGCTAGAATGAGATAGATGTAAATTCATACATGTAGGAAAAGCTACACAGAAGGCCTTGTATAGTTATTAGGACTCAGATCCTACGGTAGGGCTGCATAATATATTGTTTCAACATCAACACTGCAATCTGTGCATGTGCAATAGTCACATCACAGGAGGTGCCATGTAAAGTAAGTCAGATTATCTCACATAACACAACATGCTACAAGTTTTGTTCTTGCTTGATACAAAAACAAACCTCTCATGGTTTTCATTTTCCATGACATGTTATGTTCTGACAGGAAATAATTCACTCAATTTTTTTATTTTTTATTTTTTTTTACAAATGTATTTAAAGACATGACGTTTATTGACATGCAGGCTCCACATGTGCCCAGCAAAATGAGCGGGCACAGGAGAGGAACAGTTAAAAAGAAAGATTTGGTTGCAAAAAGAATCACAACTTCCGCTGTTTGGGAATACATGGCTACAGAAAAGATGCTTACCAAAAACAGGGACTCTGTCAGCAACACTGTCTACAACTAATTAGTTTGACCAGTTACATCTGTACCACAAAACTCTGTATGACAAGTCCGAAGCCAGACCTGAATAGCATACAAAGCAAAACACTATTTTGGATGCCTTTTTTCAAACATGATTAATTCTTTCCAAAGAAACTTACTGAAGCTATTGGTGAAAATGCAACCAACCATGGCTATATCGGACAAAGACTGCCTATTACTGTGCAATAGTGATAACTAGGATAGGCAGTCCCGAAACCAGAATCACAATCAGTTTTATTGCCAAGCAGGTTTTCACATACAAGGATTTGCCTTGGTGTTTTGGTGCATACCAGTAAGCAAATGCAGAGGCCCTGCACTGGGGTCTCTGGCCTTGTTGATGAGGCTGGCTATTGTTGGGAAACTATCAGTATCACCACTACTCAACTACTTAGATAAAAGCATCAATAGGATAAATACCACAAAAATACGTACATTTCATGTTCGATCATATTTGGGACATATAAACACTTATATACTCTCGACTGCTGATCTCTGGAGTGATCATCTCAATTCAGAGAATCCACACAATAAACACTTATTTACAATATCTGCAATGAGGGAACCCTGAGTTAAGTTGACGTCTTTTGTCAAACTATATGTTTAGCTCATGAGAACTAGCTCATCAATATCAAACTCACTTGAGTGTATTTCCGAAAAAATACACCTTGCACTCTGCCAAAAACTTCATAATCCACTGAAATTAGGTCTTTATCAGACATAGTGGACCTAAAAAAGGAGAAACAAGACAGTATTAGGAGCTGCGTTGTGTACGTCTGAAACGTACACAATGACAGGGGCTATATTACAGCTACAAGCTAAGCTAACATAAATAAATTACGTTTAAACCATTCGCAGCCTAAATAATTAACAATTAACACGTTAAACTTCGTATTCGTGCTGTATGAACACATGAAAGCTCGGTGTCAGTACTACAAGTCACCTGAATATTGTTGTGATGCCGTGAATCGACCATGCAGCTCCGAAAGATCTCGATTTGAAGCATACGGGAGCGGGGCTCCGCTTCAGGAAGTAATGTTTCAACGGACCAATCAGAGAACAGCACAGACATCTGGTTTCTAGGCAACAAGTATAAACGTTGGAAGAGGAGTCGCATCAGTTTCTGAGGTTATTTGCGTGTTTGTATATAAACTCTACAAAACATACAACAAACAGTAACGTCTGAAAGTCTGTATCTTTAGGAACATTTGGAGAACTTCTACTGGTAAGTTGATATCAGCTCTTGTTTTGTCTTACTTTTTCTGACTCGTTTAGCTAACAACTGGAAAAACAAAAAAGTCATTGCTTGCAATTTTTTAATTAGTAAGTTATTATCGAGGCTGATGAAGCCTCTTCGATGAGAGGTGAAACGTCTTCGAGCTAACTCAAGCAAGTCCAGATGCTACGATTGAAACTACGAGCCCCAAAACATGTAAAATTCTCCATGATATTTTACAGAAATTAGCTTTGGCTCCCAAATAGCCAATAAGTAAACTTGTGAGCAAAATCTAGGCTGGTGGAGCAACACCGCAATCTGCAATGACCAACCCATGTAGGATTTTTCTTCCACGCTTGCTTACATTTGAGCTTGGCAGCTCCTTGACCTTTTAATTCAACACTCTACTCCAGGGGTGCCAAATCCTGGTGATCGAAAGTAAAAATCCAGCATGTTTTAGATGTTTCCCTCTTCCAACACACCTGATTCAGATGATCAGGATCATTATCAGGCTTCTGCAGAGCTTGATGATGAGCTGATCATTTGAATCAGGTGTGTTGGAAGAGGGAAACATCAAAAACATGCAGGATAGTGGCCCTTGAGGACCAGGATTGGGCACCCCTGATCTAAAGTGTAGATAGGCCCTTTTACACATAGTCTTTGGTTAACTTGACACTGACTTGCTATTTTTACTCCCCTTATCCTTTTCTCTTTTTACTGTAATTGTTTTTACCTGCTTGTTTTCACAGCTTTTAACAGCTGCCGTGGAAGACTCGTGTCTTTGAATCTTTGGAACAACAGCACAGCATAATCTACAACAGATGAAGTCATGAGCAATTACACAAGAACAAAACATAGTCCCCAAAGGCAGTACAGCAGAGGACATGATAATATCTGTACTCATACAAAACATGTGGTTGAGCCGAAAGCAAATGCGTCAGACCAGCTGTTTCCAAACAAGCCTGTTAGCCACAGAAGACCTCCCAGGACACAAGCCTTACTTGCTCCACATGATTTTGAAAAAATCACAGTTTCTACACAACCCAGAGGCACTTTGCTGCCCCAAGAACATCACACAAGTGGCATCAGAGAGATCTACGGGTCCTGGCATCCAAGAAAAGACTCACATGTGCCCAGGAGAGAGCTGCAGCTGGCCCAAGCAATTAATGCAAAAGAGCGCATGCTACAGGAGAAACTCTTGCAGCTTGAAGGAAAAATAAGACAAAATATCCAGAGGGATAGTGCTGATACTGCTGCAGGTGATGACCAAAAGACTGGGGAGGAGAGGTCCAGGAGAGGACAAGCTGAGAGGGGAAAAGCCCAGACAAAAACCAGGATATATGAGCCGCAGAGGAAAGAGCCAGTGAAAAGCAGAGACATGTCGACGCAGGAAAGAAGGCCTGAGGATTTTAGGCAGCCTCGGAATAAACAAGATCAGAGGACTGAGGGCAGAGAGAGGAATATACATGAAGTACAGCAGAGCAGACGGGAAGTTGCAGAGACTCCTCAGTCAACAGGAAAAGGAAAGAAAGGCATGTTTAACAAGAAAGAAGTGAATGGAGAGCTGAACAAATCAAGTTGGGAGAACGTAAAAGAGCATACCAGAAGAAAAGGAGAAGGTGAAAAAGATTATGTCATTCGAGGAGAAGCAGAGAAAACAAAATACAGCAAAAAACATGAGGGTAGTGCAATGTCGGCAAGAGAAAAGAGATTTAGGGAAATAACACATAAGGAGACCGACAGTTCGGATGATGAACGAGACATGCCTCAGAAAACTGGTCATAGACTGGCCATGAAAAACCACAGAGGTGCAGGAGGAAAACCGTCTGGGGAATCAGTTCTCCCACCGGGTGCTAGTGCTTCTCATTGCAGTGACAGTCAACTGCAGCAGGAGGAGCTCACACTCATGGATAACACAGACGTCCAGCTTTTTCCTTGCAAAATCTGCAACAGAAAGTTTTTTAAAGAAAGATTAGAGAAACACGTCCAAGTCTGTAAAAAGGTGAAGCAATCACATCGTCAAGTCTACAACTCCTTCGGGAAAAGGATCAAAGGAACAGATACAGAGGAGTATTTCAAAACCCACAGCAGGAGCAAGACTCCAGAGGTAAGCCAGTCATATTTTAATCTCTTTCAAAGGGCCAACCCAGCAATTTCACACATAATGCTAAAAGTTAAAGGCACATGATGGAGTTTTTTGACTACTGGTGCTGCTGTGTAGCATTATATTTAAGACTCAGTCCTACATAAGTTTGCTTTAAAAAAGAAAATGCACAGGGCATCTTCTAGTTTAGTTACATTAGGTGGACAATTTACCCTAAATTGTTATATATTAGACCTAAGTGTGAATAAGTATGGTCGTTGACACTCTCTGTACTGTGTCTGATACCTTTGTGCAGAAAAAGAACCAACGACAAACCTACAAGGGAAATATAAGCAATCTGCATCAGGACCGTCTCCCGGCTGGCACCTCGCAGCTGAAACGGACCAAGTAAGATGACCCAGACAAGGAGCAATAAATCCTCATCGCATCATTTTGTTATTGCCTATGTTTTTTGTAAATAGTTAACTAAACATAACTGTCTGAGATAAAAACAAGCATGTTACAAGGAGTGTGTCTGTGAAGGTTCTCAGTCATGGTTATCCTCGTAGTTTCAATCGTAGCATCTGGACTTGCTTGAGTTTGTCGAAGACGTTTCACCTCTCATCCAAGAGGCTTCATCAGTTCTAAACCGACTGGTTGGGAGTTCCAGATTTTTATACTTTTCAGGAGTCATTTTCCATTCACACCTGGCCAAAACGGGCCCTAACGAACCCCATTGTGAGAGGGAAGGACCTAACGACTCGCATAATGAGGCGAGGGGCAACACTCACCCAGCAGACAAAAGCTTCAATAGTGTTAATGGCTCCTGAAGAATATAAAATCTGGAACTCCCAACCAGTCAGTTAAAACTGATGAAGCCTCTTGGATGAGAGGTGAAACGTCTTCGACAAACTCAAGCAAGTCCAGATGCTACGATTCAAACTACGTGGACATGTTACAAGGAGGATGTGCTGATATCAATATGTAGAATTAGCTACTGTACATTAATAGATTACAGTATGACGCACTCATGATACAAGACAGCTTTTATTTATGGCTTGTACACAAAGCATGAAGCAACAGTGTGACTGTGAGTTTGCACAACTGCTACAGCTCCACAATATTTGGTAAACGGTTGAAAAAAAAAAAAAAAGTAAACCGTATTCTTAAATGCTCAACACACCGAATAAAAAGTTCACCCAAGGCACAGCGTGGTCATGTTTGCACTAATTCTAGATGCAATGGCTTACTAAGGCACTCGGGAATTAACGCTGCATGTTAAAATACTGCCAGTGTTACAGTGTTGTCATCTGACAGCTCATGAGTTATGGGTTATGTATGGATTTTAAACACATACGCTATAACACACAATAAACAAACCAAACAGAACTCAAACAAATAAAAACAAAAGACATGTTTTCTTTCACAAAGGATGCACAAAATGGCAAAAGAAAATTTCAGGAAGTACCAAAGATTGACAAAATGGCAAAAGAAAACAAAATAAGAAAATAACATCGTAGCTGCAAGGTCAACTATATTATATATGCGTTAAAGACCACATTTTATAAGACACCTGTTCAAGTGTTCATACATGTCACAAAGAGAACAGACCTACATGTGCTGCACCCACAAGAATTCAAGAGTCAAAGAAGGCAATAGGGGAAAAGTTGCCAAGTCGTTAAAAAAAATAATCAGTAGTTCCGTCTTTCACACAAATGCTCCTAATGTGACAATAAACCATGCAAAGTTTAAAGTATACATAAACATATATATATATACTGTATATTTGCATGAAATAATTAGAATATGTTTGTCATAGCTAAAATGTCTGATAAATGTGAAAAAAGCTGTTTAAGAATATCAGATAAAATGAAAAGTGATACATAAGAAAGCTACAGTATGTTTTCACATTGGAAGATGATGTCGACATACTGCCTGCCCACCCACCTTCTCATATTTCAACACTTTGGACACATTAGGAAACGGTTTCCTATTTGCATAAGCTAGTCTTACCAGGGTAAGTGACAATAACTAAGGCACTAAGGTCTGAAGCCTCAATGCTGACATCACTAGAAGTCAACAACAACCCCACCAACATTCACATTGCAGCGTAACACTATGATCAGATTGCCTCTCGCAGGTGTTTGGGTCCAAAGCTTCATGTTGAGTCCAGCCAACATTTCAGTCTGTGGAGAAACTTGCTAGATCACCGCAACCAGGTGACAACAAATGTGCACTGAGAGCGTGCTATGCGTTATACATTATTTCATATGCAATAAAATGTAATTATGCAACTTAGCTCTCTGTTAAACATCGATACTGTAATGTAACCACTGGGTGGGAATCAGGATCAGTCGCTGCTGCACCTCTCACTGAGCCTCTACCTCCCAGCCTAACCAGCTTGTTTAATCCGCTATGTGCTTCTGACACCAAAACCAGGACATCTCCAGGTTAAGTCTCACACGCTGGCCCCGGCAGATCGGCCTCCATGATTTGTGAATCCGCCTCTTCTTCCTCCTCCAGCTCCGGGCATACGATCGGAGTGATGGTTTCCGTTACTGTCACATCCCGCTCCCTGTAGTGCAGAACGACTTATCGCCGCCCAGAGCCTCTCATTCTCCTTCTTCTGCTCACTGACCTACAGACACCAGAAGCACAGTACATGCTGTTAACTATGCACACTGATCATACTCAGCTCTGAGGTAGATGGACTTTGTAAAAAACTTATAAATTCACCTGCTTTTCAAGCATTTGGATCCTCATCTCTTGATGGCCGATTGTCTCTCGCAGCTGCAAAATAAGCTCTGCTGTCACTGTTGCAATGGAGTGTACTCGTTAGCTCATCATTTGCACTGTTGAGTGTGTAAGTTAGATACCTGTGCCACTTCACTACTTGCTTTGCAGCATGTGCCCGATTCTCCTTTTCTGCAGATGTCAGTCTCCTCCAGTCCGTTGACTTTATCACAGGTCATTCGTTTAGTCTGTCGAGCCAACAGAAAGAAAGCTAAGACTGAATGCAGTAGACATATATAACTAAGTATTGTGAAAGCTTCATTCAGAGTACATAAGTCATGTGTATATTTGTGCAAACAGCAGCTATGTTGGCATTACCGATAGGCCTGTATTACTGCTGACCGCCGCTGCTGCAGCCTTAAGCTCTTTCAGTTCCTCGTATGGTAGAGTAACGCTCTCAGAGAAAGAAGAGAGCTGGTCAGGAGTGAATGGATCGCCTTCGTCTGGCATCGGGATGAACTCTGCGTCTTCAAGCTCCTGTTCAATAAAAACTTGTCTGAATTAGAGTGTTTTAAGGTCTCATTCAGATGTTTTCATTTTTTAATTCAAACTAAGGTTTTCTTGGGGCGTGTGTCCATTCAGCGTTTTTTTTTCTGGCAGAAAAGCAATGGCAGGCTGCTTCATCGCAGCACTTCAGTAGAAATGCGCTCCCACACTGTGGGTGGTTTTGTGGTTTAGACCATACCTTGACAACATATCACCACTCTAACTGCAGCTGTATGATGGAATAGCATCGCCCCCCATCGTGATTTTTTTTATCTGACGTATCAAACAGCTCAGGACAGAAAAACAAACTTTTAATCTATATTCTTGGTTACCAGGGTGATGAGTCCCACCCATGTAATTCGTTGCCTTAAAAAAAGAGCGGGAAGTGCTCAAAGCTGCTGCCTAAAAAATTTGAGCTATCTGAAAGAAGATGGTAACAACTGACTAAAGACATTGATGCTCAGAAAAAAAATCGCTACGTGGACACTCGGCCTGATTCCTCAGTGCTTTCATGGTAGCAAACCTTTCTAAGCCAGAAAGGACAGGAGCTATCAGCAGTCCGATTTGTCATCGACATCATCGGGGTCTCCATGAGGCAGTCCTCTGTATTAACCTCCAGTGTACCTCCAAGACCCCTGTCGCGACACTCAGTCTCAGAACCAGGTTCTATGTCCAGATCCACCGTGGATGTCGACGCCTCCTGGCCCAGCCCTGAAAACACACATACAAGAAAAATGTAGATCTATTGTCAAGCAATCCAAATTATTCAATACACAAATCTGTGGCTTAAAAAAGTATTTACCACTTCCGACTGACAGTCCACTGCTGTTAGAGCGGATGGTCTTTGAGTTGAGCACTTTTTCTACAAATAAGAAAAAAAATTATCATACTTCTGTTTATTGGGGTATTTTGTTGTACCAGTGTCTGTGTAATGACTGGGATGACCAACCCATTATGATAATAGTGTGCCAGCCACGGCAAGAAAGGTCTGGTACGTGGTGGAGGGAACCAAAGATGGGCCTTGGCATGGCAGGGCAAACCTCTGAACCAAAGCCCTTATCAGCAGGCATCCCAAGTCTCCCATTTCCTGCGTTTCCCCATGCAAAGATCTGATTGTCTGCAAGGTAAAAACAACAACAACAACAAAAAAACAGATTATGATATAGCGGTAGAATCAAAACTAAATGGCTAATCTTTGGAGAAAAAAAGTGAAACACACTTAACATAAAAACATAAAAATACAGATATTACTGTAGCCACATGAAGTGCATGTTTTGTTCTTACCTTCAGTGGCTGCAATAGTGAATCCATCTCCACAAGACACTTTGGTCACTATCTTCCCTCCAAACGGTCCAACAAGGACTTGAACACCCTGGTGTCTCTTGAAGTCCTTCACACCCAGTTGGCCATACTTGTTGCAACCAAAGGTGATCAGGCGACCGCGTCCTGCAAAGTCATAAATCATATGAAATAACACTTCTTAAAATTGTGACAATTTCTGCTTACAAGAGAAATATGATCTCTTTTTTTTTGCTGTACCATCAATGGCTGCTGTGTGGGTCTTTCCTGGAGCTATGACCTGGATCTTGAAATGTGACAGCTGCTTTACCAAGGTCAGCGTGGTGATGTATGGGATCACTTGGGAACTCTGGTGTGGCGTACATGAAAAATAAAAGCTTATGAACGCAGCTGCATCACGGTAAGCCTATTATTGTAGTACTATAAATACAGCTCAGTACCTCTTCAGGGTGGTTTTTGAGACCAGACAGTCCCTGGTTCAGTCCCAGCTTGTTGAATTCATTGTGTCCACATGCTAGCACTTTACCAGTCTCTGTCAAAAAGAAGGTTCCATCGCTGCCACATGACACTGAGGAGATGGTGGCACCTTTGGGAATCTCTACCTGGAAAGAAACAACACACAGGACATTAGACAGAAAGAAAGCAGTAACATTTTCTGACTTTTTCTGGATTAGTTACACAGAGACTTTGCATCTAAGTGGTTCCTTTTGCCAGAACAGGAAAGTAAGCCTTACTTGCATCGGAGAAGAGAAGTCATCCTCACATTCCAGGCCAAGACGCCCTGCAACAAGGAAAAAAAGGATAAAAGACAAAAGGTTGAGGAGCAATTTTGACTGAGAATACTGAAGGGTTACTGCCTCCACTGGCTTACTACAATCATAAAAGCAAATACAAACTTGCAGACGCTACCTAACAGCATCTCCAAACAACAGTACATACAGCAATCCTATATACCATACTCTCCGCAGCCCCACGAGTAGATGTCCCCGTTCTGTGTCAGCACCACCACGTGATTGTCTCCACATGAAACCTGGCGGACATGTCGTTCCTCAAAAAACTCCAGAAGCACCGGCTCCAAAATCTCAACGCCCATCTCGCCCTCTACTCCAATGCAGCCGTAATAATCTGACCCAAACATGTACATCTGGTCCTCATCTGCAAAAGAAGCACCAGAGGGCTCATTAAGAAAATAGGGTGACTTTATAGATACAAGTTTCTGTTTCAGCAGGAACCTTTCTTCTCTCACCAGTGACACAGGCAGTAAAATCAGCCCCACATGCCACCAGTCGGATGGCCTTTCCCTGGAGCTTGTCCACCCTCTTAGGCTGCCGGTACGAGGCCTGGTCTCCGTGCCCCAGCTGGCCAACCATCTTGGCCCCGCCTTGGACATTCTGAGGGTTGAGAAATTTTCTTGTAGTGCAGCACAAGAACAACTACATCCTGTATATCCGCCCCAGAGTGATGGATGAATACTCACAGCCCAGGTATACAGCTCCTTTTCTACTGTCACCACTGCAAAGTGACTCTCTCCTGCACACACGTGTTGGGCACTGCTGCCTCCTTTGAACGCATCAATTTTCTGAGGGGTGAACTTCCCTCCTCCCCAGAAATACACCTCCCTCGAGCGTGTAGTCACCACTGCGACAGGGGTCTCAGTCACTGTGCTCAGCCTATAGTGCAGGTATGACAATAAATCATTTATACACAACAACATCATATTAAAAGGCCGGGGTTAATCTTATATCTCGATTGGAAAGGCTTTTGGGTGCTTGGCTTTTACAATGTAAATCAAGCAAAAAATGTTAACTTACTTTGGTTTCTTCATTGCTGAATTCAGTAAGGCCACTCGCTCCTCAAGCTCCCTATCAAAGAACAAAATTGTCAGAGGAGTGCTGTATCTTACATATTAGTGGTGTATCTTATATACACACATACACATACTGTATCTTACTTTGAATTGCCTCCAGGGGAAAAATAAAGCTTAAAAATGTTTTGAATACATATGCAATAGAAAAAGAAACAAAGAGATTCTCACTGTCGGCAACAGGAGATGACTGGCTGGTCCAGAATCTGCTCAGCTGTGGGCCTCTTTACAGGATCCTGCAAAACAAAAAGATCTCGAGAGCTTAGTGATCAATCAAAAAGGGTAGCTTTTAGGTATTATTTCTGGCATCAAATCATTAGTTTTACAGCACTGAAACCTTATTCTCCTCTCACTTACTTGATCGAGACACTCGTGCACCAGCTTGATCAATGCAGACGAATAAACATCCGAGTTCACCTCCATAGTCCAGTTTCCCTGGACTATTTTCACACAGAGGTTTAGAGCGTTCTGTACAGACACAAACATCACAGTAAAATTCATTCTGATGGCAAAAATCTAACAGTCTGATTAATGCAATTAATTACTGATTTCTAGAAAGCCTGCAAACCTACCGTTGCATCAAACGTTCTTGTAAGAGTTAAGACTTCAAAAAGTACACAACCCATGGCCCAGATGTCTGATTTGAAGTTGTACTTTGATCCCTGGCACAATTCAGGCGACATGTAATATGGAGTTCCCACACACTGCACGGACCAAGGAAGTAAAAGTACAAAGAGAATTATTAAGAAAAGAAATTGTATATTGTATACTTCACACAATGAGTTTATGCAAAGTAAACTCACACCCACAGCTTTATATATATAGTGTGTGATCAGCATCTGGATTCTAATTATATAGTAGCAGCATTCAAGGTGACAAAAGAGTATCAACTGTACACATTCAGTATATGTGTTTTCATCGACATGTGACTGCTGTGTTTCAGCAAAGAAACAAGTAATGTTTTCTCTCAAATTTACGGTGATGCGCCTCTAAATAATATGGCAACACCTAAAAAGAAAGCAGGCACAAATCTACGATCTACTCAATCACTACACCAAGAGTCTATAGAGTGAACAAATGATTTAAAACCTAAATAACATAATCTTAGCCTCCTACATTAGGATGAAAGGAGTCACAACTTACAGTCTCAGCCATTGAAAACTCAGAGTCTAGTTTCTTTGCGAGGCCATAATCACCCAGCTTAATGAGGTCAGTCTTGGTCAGGAAAATGTTCAGAGTTTTGATATCTCTGCAAGAAAAAAACAAACGATCCGATTAGCAAAAATCCGATTATTCATTAAAGTCACGTGACAGTCCGGCTACCTTCATTAACAGCATGAGCATCTTACCTGTGTAAGATCCCAGCCTTGTGAATGTGAGCCACTGCTGAGGCGATCTGGTACAGGTACCATATGACCACCTGAAGAAACATGTTAAAGATTACGATATAACTGAGAATAGTCTGTTTTGTTAAAAAAAAAAAAAAAGGCCTGCAATGGTGCACTCATACCTCCTCACCGAAGAGTTTCCCCTTCTGCTGGAGGATTTTGTCATACAGATTTCCTCCTGCGATAACAAGGTTGTTTAGCATTCTGTCACACATGAACTGCATCCACACTAATCTCAATCAGATCCCAGAGTGAAAGTGCGTTTTCTTACCATTGCAATACTCCAACTCAATGAGCAGACTGTTTTTATCCATGAAGTGATTGAAGTAGGCTATGATGTTGTTGTGCTCCAGAATGGACAGGATGCTTATTTCGTTCATGACATCTCTGCGCTCCTTTTCTGAGAGCGAGTTCAGGTCCACCTCCTTCCATACCACCAGAGAGTTGTCCTGGGGAAGCCAAAGGGGACATATTATTGAATAATAATAATAACATAAGTCTGAATATGTCCCTTTTGACGTTAACAGAATGACTCAGGATAATATTTATCTGCTTAAAGACATTGAAAATATTAAAAAATGTAATACAAGAAACATTATAAAATATAAATGGTTCAAAATGCATTCTTGACAGGGTGGCGGGAAAGGGTTCCCTTTGCTGCAGTCAGTTATAATAAAGTATAAAGAGGAAAGGCATGAGAAAGTCATCTATCTTGTTCTCACTCAAGAATTTCTCACAGTCACTGTGTGAGAAATATCAAGGGTGTAGAACCACAAGAACTGTGAGCAATTCAGTGTGCCAGACACGTACTGTTTACTATGGCAGAAAGTAACAATTCTATCACTGTCAATTTATCTCCAAGTTATTTTCTGAGTTAATTGATTAGTTATTTGTGCTATAAAATATCAGAAAGTACTGATGATGTTGAGTAGTGTTTCCTAAAGCCCAAGATGATGTCCTAAAAATTCTTGTTTTGTCCATGACCTAAAAAATTATGTTCTGTTACTCAAGGAATATATATAAAACACAAAATAATACCCATAAAAAATAAAAAAAACAGGGGATCCAATGAATCGTAGGGTTTGTTGTGTTCATGTATATTTTTGTAGAGTCATAACTTTGGATCTAAACTATTCAGGTAAATCTCAATAATTAGTACTACTGTGACGTGTTGGCCTTAATATTAGTTAGGTTAATCTCCATAATTAATAATACTTTTGGATCTTAGTCTTAATATTTTAAATGGTCTTGTAAAGTTATATTTTATACATTTTGTAGGCCTTTAATCAGTACTACTTAAATTATTCAGGTAAATTCATACCATAAATATCACTGCAGGGTCTGAACCTCAATATTTAATCTTGCTGGGTTAATTCATAACTCAGATTTTTCTACTGCAAAGCAATTCTAGTCAAAGGCTTTAAATGTGCTATATAAATAATGGTGACTTGACTAAAGAAACCAAGAAAAATCTAATTTAAGAAAGTGGTATCAGAGACATTTGAATATCCTTTAGAAAAAAGAAGACTCAGGCCGATTAATCGATTATGGAACGAGTTGATGAATCGATTAATCGTTTCAGGTCTGCTGTTTACTAAATGACTGAGAAGACAAAATGTACCACAGCTAGCCATAGCATCAGTTTAGAGTGTAGAACCTCATGTTTGCCTGGCTAAGGACAGTTATGGGGACTTAGCAAAGCTGCAGAAGACACATATTTCTGGTTGCATTAAACTTTAAGGGAGTTTTCTGTGGCCATGAGGACTTGACGTGTCCTCGTTGTTTATTAGCGTGGAGTTGTGCTGTGCTCAACTTACCTCTGTCCTTCTGTACAGAGTGGCTTCACCAAACGCCCCCCTCCCGAGGATCCGAATAGGAATGTAATGCAACTTCTCCTCTTCGCCATTAAATGTGCCCGAAGCTGACCGCTCACTGACCACAGACCCGCCGCCCAAATCCGAATTTAGCGAGTCGAAATGTCTTTCATAGTCCTCCAGTGACATTTCTGTTTAGGGACTTGTTAGCCAGCGGCAGTGATGGAAATAACTCGAACAGGCCCCGACGACGACTCTTACGCTAAGACTCCTAGAAAACCCGACACACGGCCGACATGTTACCGCTGAGGGCTAATAAAACACCTGGCAAAGTACGAGTACGACCAGAAGCCTCAAACCAACTTGTAAAACACGGCGTCCACCAGAAAACGTAGCAAAATACGTGCAACTACAGTACTTGCACAAGTGTCAAGCTTCACACAATAAACGAGATTAAACGTTTTTTCAGCTTTCAAATTAAAAGCCCTACCTTTGTGAGTGGTACCGGTGTACTTTACGCTGATAGTCAGCAGAGCGGATGTGTTGAATCTTACTCGCCTGCTCTGTTTGTTAGCTTGACGTGGCTAATAAGTTAGCAAAAGTGCAGCACCGTCTAATTTCTGAACTGTCGTGGACTCGTTACCCAGTTAAAAGAGTTCCAGCAGGTCTGAGTAACTAATGTAAAAGTTACCGAGTGTTTAAAGGCGGAAACACAGGCGACAACACACCGACAACCCGTCCATCCTTTTCATGTGTCAGACACGGAAACTGTCAAACACGGTTCCATTCCACAAAACATCATTGCTTCAACCAGAACTCTATTTTTCTGTCACATACTGCTTTTATCATTGTTTTCTTTTTATTGTCACTGCGCTTCTTCAGTGACTCTGAATTTAAAAAGGACATTCAACAGGCAGCATATCCAACTTATTTTATCATAATGAAGTCTTATTTTACTCTTCTTTTTTTTTATTTTATTTTTATTTCCAGGACTGATATGGAGCAGCGTGATTTTTACAGCTGCCACTCTCCAACCTTCACATGATTTTAACTATATACAGTGTATCTATATATTAATATGCACTGTTATTACTATTGTTGTTGTTGTTGTTGTTGTTTTTGCTGCTGATGTTGTTACTTGAACTGTTAAAGGATACCGGATATAAATACCTTGGTGTCGATGTTTTTTGGCTAATCCAAAAAATTGAACAAAAATACAAATGCAGCATGCAAATGGTCTTCTATTCTGTCTTTAAGAAAAAGTTAAAACTTCTATTGTTCCAGTTAAAAAGGGTTACATTTAACCAGTTGTGCACCAGCAGTTGTTGAGCTGTTTAACTGATTACAAATTATTAATCACTGAGTTAATCCACACCCTACTCAGGTGTGGCTTTAAAGGACTATGATCAGATAGTGTAAACAGTAGATGGACAATCCTTTAATCAGTGACCATCAAAGGCCACCTTAAAATGCGGTTTTATCCAGTTAACACATGGCATGCGAGATGCTGACGTGTCAGTTAGAAACTCCACCATTTGTGGAGCAGCATGGTGATTTCAAATATTGCCTGCAATAGTCTTCTATTAGATGTATTAAAGTTACAGCTGTGTTGTAAATTATCTAACATACATTAATCAGCCACAACATTAAAACTCAAGCTCAGAAGCAGCTCATGGAACATGACCAAGAGCTCAGGGTGTTGATGTGGACTCCAATCCCCAGAGCCCAATCTGATCAAGCATCCGCAAGATGCATCGCTATAATCCTGGTCCAAGCAGGGCCCCACCTTGAGGCAGACGCCACATGACACCCCAGAGGTCTGATGTCCATGCCCTAATGGGTCCAACCTGTTTTGGCAGCATGATGAGAATATACACCGATCAGGCATAACATTATGACCACCTGCCTAATATTGTGTTGGTCCCCCTTATGTGGTCAAAAATGCTCTGAACCATTGGGCATGGACAAGAGGACCTCTCAGGGTGTCCTATGGGGTCTGGCACCAGGACGTTGGCAGTGGATCCTTTAGGTACTCTGGCTTGTGCAGTGGGGCCTCTGTCAATCCAACTTGTTCCACTGCATCCTGTTGATGCTTGATCAGAATGGGGTCTAGGAAGTTTGGAGGTCAAATCAACATCTTGGGCCATTGTCATGTTC